>BGPR01019813.1:0-19538 GCA_013235015.1 Araneus ventricosus
ATCCCGTATTTATCCTGGTTTTGAATGAAACGTCATGCATTGTCCCGTTTTTTACTTATAACCAAGTAATTTATATTTTTAAAAAAATTAAAGATGAGCTCATTTTAATTTTTTAAAATATTGGCTTCTGAAGAGTTATCTTCCACAATTCACTCTAACTAGAACATGGACATGTCATGTTGCCATAAATTTCCGCCATGCGTAGACTCCTTCTGTCTCTGGCTCTAATAACAATGCGACTTTAAAGAAGTATTCTACAAGTGCTTGCATTCTGTTGATAGCTAAAGGGAATTCACAGAGGGGGAAGTATTGTGCTAGGAAAACTGAGGATCAGAACCGGATCAGGCCAGGACCAGAGAAATACAAGGGCTGGTTCATACCTTTGAAGTTTACGATTTTCCGACAAGCGGAGGGGAAACCAGTTTTGACGTCACTACGCTGTCAGAGTGGGGTCCGAAAGTGTCCACTGGAGATTCTTTCATTCTTAGTTTGTTCTTTCATTCTCCTATTTGTTCCTGTGTTGTCTAGTGTTACTTGTTATTTTGTTGAAATACTGTGAAAATGTTGCAAGTGTGTCTGCTTATGCTGTCGCTGCCTATCCAAATTATTACAGGAAAACGAAAGGCAAAGGTGTAATATATCATACCTTTCCAGTATGTCCGAATCGGAATAAAATTTGGATCTCGAAATGTAAAAGGCAAGATCATATAAATGTAAAATACGCTAGGACATGCAGTGATCACTTCAGGCCGAGTGATTACATGGATGACATGAAGAATCGTCTACTTGGTTTAAATCAAAAGAAAATTTTAAAACCTGATGCAGTTCCGAGTGTTAACTTGCCATTGCAAGATAATGGGGAAGATATTTCGAGTAGAAGTGAGCGGAAAAGGAAAAGAAGTATTTTACGAGAAGCAAAAATTAGATTAAAATATCCGAGTCCTGAAAAAGCATGTGAAACGCCAGCTATGGAGCCATTTACTACACCTACAACCGAAAACATTTGCTCATCCTGCTTTGAAACTCAAAAAGAAAATGCATTACTTCTGGAAAGAATTAGATTTCTTGAAAAAGAACTTGAAAAGACAAAAGAGGAGACTAAGAAAAATCAGAGAAAAAAAAAAGAAATGAAAACGAAAGCTCAAATTGGCCGTATTTTAACCGAAAATAAAAGTGAAGAGAAAAAACTATCGAGAATAGAAGAAAATTTTAAAAATATCTTAACAGCAACTCAGTTAAATGCCGTAATAGAAAATAAAAGCAAAATCAAGCGGACAGCAGAAGATATTTCTAGGCATTTAATTATTAGATCTATTTCCAGGCGGGCTTATGAATATTGGCGAAATCAAATAGGAATACCATTGCCCAGTGCTAGCACATTAAAGAGACGGCGTTCAACATTTTCTTGTAGACCTGGTATGCTTCATGATGTTTTGCTGGTTATGCAAAAAACATTTCATTCAAAACCCGAAGCAGAGAGGGTGTGCATTTAAGTTTTGATGAAATGCACATTGACAGAAAAATTTGCTATGATGTGAGTGAAGATCAAATTTTGGGACCATTTTCAAAAGTTCAACTAGTACTTGCACGTGGAATAATGGCAGGCTGGAAACAACCCGTATTTTTCAATTTTGATACAACTATGACAAAACATCTTTTGTACGAAATAATTTTAAAAATTGAAGAGAAAGGCTTACTTGTAAAAGCAATTGTTTCCGATTTAGCTGGAAGCTCCACACTCTGGAAAGAACTGGAAATTACCTCAAAAAACAATCTTTTTTATCCATCCTTTAAACTGCAGAAAGATATGGGCATTTGCCGATCCTCCACGGATACGTATTATTTGAATTTTTGCCTAAATTTTTAAGATCCAATCCATCCTTCAGCAATTACTAAATTTTCGCAATATTACTAAATTAAATTATTAAAGTTTCGCAAATATTTACTATGCTTATGATATGTTCATATACTGGCATCCAATTTTAAATATTAAGTAAAAAAAAGGAAAAAAATAATATCAAAACCCTTATAGTAAAAGGATTTTTGTATTTTAGAGCGCGGAGTGCCCGCTTGATGACGTCACAAAGTTCCCCCACTGGTTCTTCGCTGAAGGCTCTATGAACCAGCCCTTGTATTTCTCTGGTCCTGGGATCAGGCCCTGGCACCGGACAATGAAAATAAAGAAACCAGGTGTTCTAGATTATTCAGGAGAAGAATATCTTGCTTTTTGACTCTGTGTCATGGCTTGAAAAAGGAAAAGGGGTGTTCACGATTGAAGTTACAGAAATCTGTAACTAATGTGCATCACCCTGAAGTTAGCAAACCCGGGCAAGAATACCAGAAGCGTATTTCTGAATAATCTAGAACATCTGGTTTCTTTATTTTCATTGTCCGGTGCCAGGGCCTGGTCCGGTTCTGATCCTCAGTCATGGGATATAGGCGCCTGGGCGCAACTCTTAGGGGCTCTATGAGGACAAAATATTATAGTGCGTTCATGTCATTTTTTAACTCAAATATGATGAAAGAATAATATCATGCCCGAGGGTCATTTACCATTGCTGAGCCACTAATGATGATTGGGGTTTTAAAAAAAAATCCATATTTTGCCCCGGGCGCCACTGATAAATACGAGGCATTATAAAGCACAGCACAAATTATTTTCCTGCTCTTAGTTTTCTTTGAAAATGGCTAGTTAAATGCAAGTGAACAAGAAAACCTTTTAGTTAAAATTTTTCAACAATCAGTATTGTTTAATATCTAATCACAGTCATACAAAACCATGATCAAATCACTCCCATTGAAAATCGAAATAGAAAACTAAATTTACACTGACTGAAACTCCAAATCCACGCCAGGAAACCGAATAAAAATAGAATGAAGACAAGTGTCAGACCTTCATCAGGAAACCAACTGATCTGAATTCTGGCAGTAGCTCTGGAACACCTGCAGGGAAAAAGAATTTTGGAAAATAAAAAATTTACTCAATTCGATGAAATTCTAAATAAACAATCTTCGCTCCCGGTGCTTGGAAAATCATTCTAAAACTAAAGAGAAATCCGAAAATTCACCCAAAATGTAATGAACATCGCCAACATTCAAGTAAAAGATTCACATTAATAAATATGAAACGATCAGCAGAAAAAGACAAGAAAAGCATTCAACAAATGGTGGCCATTAAAAATGTTCTAGAACAGAGGCTTATCAGAAATATAAAAGCTATGGATTGGCTAATAAGAAATACTACGCATCTATAAATAAGACAGGGTTGAAACATATTCAGTTTTCTTACATAATTGATTGTACAACTGAAAATAGGAGGGCGGAATCGGAAAACATTTTAAAATTCACTGGAAGTGGAACAAAGCCAAGAAACAAATCATTCTAACAGTACAAAGCGTCATAAGATTTAACAGTTAAATAACGAACTCCCTGGGGTCGGCAGTCTTCATTTATGTTGCCCATGTTAGTAAAAATTTTTGCTTTATAGTCAGTTATGCAATATTTAAACGCAGTATTGATTTAGTTTCCAAAATTAAAAAGGAAACTTCATCAATCAACCGATCTCAATCTTTCAGCGTTTGGTATCCCACTTCTCAAACCAGTTCATTCATTCAATCAATCTCCCTTCGAACGGTTGGTGTTGACATTTGACCGCTTCCAAAGAATTCTGGAATTAAAAATAATTAAAATCAGTGGCGTAGCGACCCGGGGACAAGGGGGAATACATGCTCCGGGCGCCATGGAAACATGACACTAGTGTCTTTATACATGTTTTTAAGTCAAAGACGATGAGAGGGCGAAAAAATAACACCATAACCCCGGGTACCATTTACCCTTGCTATCAATGGGATTGGTTGGGGGCGAAGTAATATTATTATTCCCCGGGCGCTACTTACATTCGCGACGCCACTGATTAAAATCAAAATAACTTTTTGTCACTTATATGTACCAATCTGTAAAAGTGTCAGAATGTATCTTCGTGTTTTGGTTTCAATAATTAGTTATTTCGAATTACAGTAATCCTGCAAAAATCAGACCTTAGAACTATGAAACTGACGCGCTGCCGAAGACCTTAGGACTGCCGGATTAACGAAAACGCCTGATTACTGGAGGTTCATTTTAATAGTAAAACCTACGTTAATTGTACAAAATTATACAGAAAATAATAATATTTATATTAAATTACAAAATATAATTCCGGATGGGTTAAGCCCCAGCACGGGGCGATTTTACATCGCGCCAAGGCCACTGATATCCAAGGTCATTGGCATTCTCCATGATTGCAAATAAATCACTGTAACAATCCATGCACTGATTTATTTCCCCTTTAAGCTCCCCACACGTCATTAGGACTCCCGGACTATGGGAAGGGCCGCACTGTAGAAGTACTTGGTAATAGAAAGTATTGTAAGCATTATGCACTTTTCTTTGTCCACCGTATTTTGACTTTTCTTTTTAAGTTTCCGCGCCCCATTTTGTTATTTTGTGTCCCCTAAGGACCCCTAACAGGTTGAAAATAATTCAGCAACATTAAATTATCTTATACGTTTTGTAAGAAACGAAATCTCACACATCAAGGTGGAAATGTTTTTGCACACATTTATTTGACTTGACTTGTTTCATGTTTGTAGAAATGAAATTTTGTACTCAATTTTTCACTAGCTTCCGAATGTGATAGAATTTTGAACATTTTTACACTTGTTTGTCCCCGTTAACAATACTCGCTTTTAATATTTTGTGATTTTCGTTATCAGATAATCAATTAAATTATTTAAATTTTGGTTCCATATGAATGGCGCCACCTAGGAGTGAATTCGAGGTGAAACCCTGATTTCAAAATTCCATAATATTTATAATAATGAATTATAAATTAAAGACTAAAAAGTAGAAAATAGTTAAAATGAAAAAGAATTGTACTTTTAAGTATACTAAAAAAGATGCTTTTTTTTAAAACTGCTTTTATTAAGGCATATTTTTTAAGCTTCTGTTTCCTATTATTTAATAAAACCACTTAGATCATGTCTTGTTTTTCCCATGAACAGACAAATTGCAATGTATACTGGTACTTCTGACTTCGGAAAAACTTTACCCTTAATTCATGTTTACAATATCAGCATACGTGCTGCAAGGACGAGCTGAAGTTTGAATGATTGGTGTTCCTAATATTTTTGCCATCCGGTATATGTGAACTTCACAGAAGTCATAAAAGTCGATCAATGTTGCACTCACAAGCTGACTAGTAAGACTGCGAGACGATTTTAGGCATTTAGAGAAATACTGCTCCTGCTTTAAAGTTGGCATTTTACGGAAAGTAGCATTAAAAAGGGGGAGGAACGATTTGCTGTATCATAAATTAAAATCTGAAAGCTGTCTGCCCCTGAGAGTCACGCAGATATGGCGCGCGCCTCCCTGAAAGATTCTAATCTTGACCCGAAATACAGACACCAAGATTAAAAAAGCTAAAAACAGAAACCACAGGCGAGATCCTACTTGTAACCAGACTCCATGTCTTCTAGCCATAGAGCAGGTGATACGTATCTTTGGAGGTAAAAATCCAAAATATGCTTCCACATCTCCTCCTCATTATCTTTACCTTAAGGTGAGGAGGAGGCCAGGAATCGCCAGTGAGGCACCTTTCTTTATCAATCACCTAGTTGTTTCTCCTTTTACCGCTGCTTCCACCCTACGGAAACCCATTCATGTATTGTGCCGGCCGAGATTATTTTCAGGTGTATTCTGCCAGTTAGATAACGATGTCCCTTCCTTCGGACACTGATTTACGGGTGGTACTTACCGGAATGTTCCTGATTGTTGAAGCCTTACCCTTTCCGGGTAGAAAATTTTCCGCCATTTTCTGAGCGGAGGCTATTTTCTACTTGATTGGTCAGTTTTCGTCCTTCATCTTAATTGAATCATTGATGGCAGAGACCACTTGAGTCAATAATATCAAAATGCTGGAAGCTTTAAAAAAAACTGATTATTTTTTAAATAAATGATAATTTTATTTTACCTGGTAGATTTTAGATACCTATAATGTGGCTTTACTTGACTCTTGTCATTTCTTCACTCGTTACGTAAATAACCTTTTAAAACAGAGATTCCCAGCATGTGGTACGCGTACCCCTGGGGGTACGCGAAATCAAAGTTAGTAATGGCGAAAACAAGAAACATAAGGAATTAAAAAAGTTACAGAATTTTATTTCCCCAAATTAATACTTGCTATTTAATAACTTTACCACTTGTATAGTTGACTATTATGGGGTGTAATTTTTAGCTATGCTTATCCCCAGTAGCACAAAGATATTGTACAATATAGTACGATGTTGAATAATATTCGCAATATTGTATAATATCATATAATATTATATAATATTGTACAATATCGTGCAACATCTTGTGCTAGCTGGGATAAGTTAATTCGAAATTATTACAATACTGATTTCATTTGTTTTGGCATTGAACTAACACTATTGTAAAAGTGCAATAAAATGTAAAATACAAAATAAGTCCAGCAAATATTATTAATTCGAGTCATTTGACTCTTATGCTAACCTAAGCCCTTAGCATTATTGATAAAAACTTCTTTGCATAAACGGATGGTTGGTGATGGTGTTTAGGAAGATATGGCAGTAGGGGCTACGCGAGGGAATAAAGGTTGGGAACCGCTGCTTTAGAATGTGAAAACAGCATAAACCCAATTTTGAGGGGGGTGGGAAGATTCGTGAGGTGTCTGCAATCAATGATCCAATTGCAATACAGAAGTAGCAAAATTTTGTCAATAAGCATAAGGAAGGCAAAAAGTCTGAATATAAAGTTTTAATGTATGAAATATTCTAATGACAAAAAAAAATTCTTCTTAACACTACATTGCTCAATGATGCATATTTGCATCATTTACATTTTTGCCTTTTTAAAATTAATTTTGGATTAATGCGATATTTAATCCAGAAGCAAGTTGCTTATTCCGTTTTGGACATTAAGTTGGAAAAATCTTTAATGAAGAAATTTTAGTTGAGAAAGTAAAGTTTTTTATTTGAAAATATAAGTTCAAAATTAATTTTTTAATTATTTTCCCTCTCTTCCATATGCTTATATATAGAGGTTCACATAACTTCAATCGAAAAATTTTAAAAAGCACAGGGTTGAGTTAATGAAACATTTCAAGTCTCTATTCGACTTCAGCATGAAATATCGAAATATGGCAGCTCGGCTAGTCCTGAAAACAGTCCAGACAACAGCAGAAAGAATAGTCTGAACCGAGTCTTTAAGAGTTCTTCCCTCTTTAATTAATCTTCGTTTCATAATTTTCAGTGCTAAATTCTTTATTATTTTGCGTTGCTCATCTTGAACGGCAAATCTATATTTTTCCATCCAATTTTAGATTTATTCCATTTTGCGCTTTTTGATTTTTATATATCTTTTATTTTAGTTATATGAAAGAATAAAAAAATAGGTTGCTTACGAAGAGAAGATTAACTGTTGAAAAGCATGTAAAATATGTGGTACTAAGCATAATTTGACACACACAACTTTTTCGTAGAAGTTAAATACTTGAATTAACAGGGAAAAAAAAACTTTTTTTTCCAATAATTAATTTGAATACAGTATTGACCTGTCGTGTTTATGAAATTTAAGAATGGATGTAATAATTTATTTGACTTCATTCATAGCGTGATCTAAAAACGGACGAATTGAAAAATAGAAAAAACGGAGGGGGGGTTTAAATATGATTAATATAAAACCTATAAGTCACGAAAGGATGTTCAAGAAGAAGAGACTGATTTCTACCAAATATAGATATTAAAATTAAGGAAAATCAGTTCATCTTAAATATCACAAAACAATAAAAATCTTTTCTTTCAGTAGCAGACCTTTTTATTAGTAGAATTAAATCTCTTAACCCCTCAAAAAAAAAAAAAAATACATCGGGCTATTTTTTACTTTTTTTGTATAAAATAGCGAGTTATTTTGATGGCAATTTATATGGAGGCTTATGAATAAGTCCAAACTATTTTACAAGGAAGATGAAGATAAATACTATTTATATCCAAAGTTAGAATAGCGTAGACCGCCGAATTGTATGGAATATTTGAGACGTGATTTCTACGTTGTCAGAGTACAGAGGTAAATGCAATCATGTCGTTTAAAAATTCTGTTTTGGTGAAGACTCATTTTCTGTTTCATTAATTTTCATTAAGCAGATAAGTGTCAGATCCCTAATGACAGATCAATTACGGTACCGCTATATTTTAGCAGAACCGTAGATTTGAATGTTTGCGATCTGATATTTAGATACAGAAGTTTAGCTTTTTGTTGCCCACTTACAGGACATTAATACTGCAGAACAAAATTGATTTGTTCAAATCTAGATTTAAGTTGCTTGCATTAACAGTGTTAAAAATTGAATCCTGTGAATGTTCTTAAAATTTGATTGAAACGAAGAACTGGAGGGTAGACACAGTCAAGCCTGAGAAAACACTACATTTTAATTCCATTAATACTAGTTTAGTTTTAGGAAGATGATGTCCTTTACGCAGTATTTTTAACTTTTAAAAGGATATTACAGAGGTTTGTTTTTGTCTGCGACTATTAATAAAGTAATTCATTTTATAACGACTAAAAATGAAAAACTCACCTATTTTTTACATGTTTGCTGAAACAATAGACAACATTCGATATAGCAGCTATTCGTTATACCGTTCGTTTTGTGCGGTTCGAAATGGGAAATTATTTTAACCAAATTTGCATCGCTCTCTTCATTTAATAATTTATACTTCGGAGATGCAGCTGTTAGTTCTTAAGTTTTAAAAAATGAACGAGCAGTTCGAAATCTTATAAAAGATTTTCGTAAAATCAGTTCAAAAAGTTCAAAATAAATCGCTCTATACTTATAGCCACTCCTTTTATAATACTATTTTAAGTCATGCAGCTGTTAGTTCTTAGGTTTTAAAAAATGAATTAGCAGTTCGAAATCTTATAAAAAATTTTCGTAAAATCAGTTCAAAATAAATCGCTCCATACTTATAGCCACTCCTTTTATAATACTATTTTAACTCAATTGTTAATTATCGCCCTACATGGATTTTTTTTTTCCTATAAATATAGTCAGTTTATGTGATGTCACTTCACACGGCAAATATAGCCGTTCATGCCAACTAATATCTAACTGTAAGTTGCCTTACTTTTTGATGTGACGTCACGTCCTTATTGTTCATGCAAAATGTACAATGTATTCCAAAATCAAATTAATTCGACGCATTTGACATGTCTGGTGTGAACATGAACTGTCTCATTTAACTTCAGTATTTACCGCTCTCATAGTTTATTTGAAATCATAGTATAAAAAAATACAAACACCTCTTGTTTAAATTTTAAAAAATGTTTATTTAAACTTCATCGGAAAGGTGCAATCACTATCTTCGCAGCTTACATAAAATTAGATTTTGTCTTTTCTTCCCGTCGAAATCAAACTATAATGTCTCATTCGGAAAAGGAGTAGGTAATTTGACATTAACAACAAGCTCATTTTTTTCTGAAGTTTTGACGTGTCATTAATACGAATGACAAAGCATCTTGCTGATCTAATCAAAATCGATATAGGAACAGATAGATGATATTTTTTACAAATACCTTTACTGCTGTTCCATTAAGTCCACAGGTATAGGAACCTGACAGATAAGACAACTTGTTTACAATAGGTGTGTTTTTCACAGAGGGTCTCCATTCATTCGAATCTAAGATTGTTTTTCTCAAAAACTTCGACTTTATCTTCCTGTTACTATCATGTTTATGTTATTTGATTTCACGTGTTTGCTTTTTTCCAGCATTGTTTTCACTTCTCCTTGAAATCTCCTCTAAATTCTTACGCTGTGGGTGACCAAAACTGAACAATGATAGGAAATGTGAAACGGATATTTATACGTCACTTTGGGGAAATAGCAGTGAAATAAATCGATTGATGCCACAAACTGCATTGTCTACTGGAAAATATCAGAAGTAGTTCTGATAGTTCAGTTTTAAAAAATGCAAGTTAGAATGTAAAACTATGAAGTATTGACATGTCTTTTGTGTATTATGGTCGTATGACTTTGGTAAAGCGAAAGTATAATTCAGTCTTTTCATTGTAAAAGAAGAACCTCCATTTACTTCTTTCAGATTAATACTTCAGTTTTTTTTTTTTTAACAATCACGTCAAATTATTCATAAAGACAAGAAATGGCAACTTTTTGGAATTTTGCAGCTCTTACAAATGACGTATTCTTATGAAATAATGCGAATGATTTTCAATAGTTTCTGCATGAGTGTATTTAGCGAATGTTCAAAGTTTACCTGTTAAGGGTTCATAATAAACATATCTTATCATATATGGGAGTAGTAAACAAGAATCACTTGTTAAGTTTCTTCTTGCACCAAATATGCATATATTTTTTTATGTGGAAATCTTTCTAGCTGGAAAAAGGTTACAAGGTGAAGAATTTTATCCAATTCTGCTTAGTAACAATAAGAAGCATCCCAACGGAGGCGATTATTGTGACACGTTTTATGACAGGCAGTCTCACATTATGATGCTAACAGAAGCTGTTGGTTATGTGCCATTTCCAATTTTTATTTAAAAAAAATCACTGTAATGAAATTTCAATGAAAATTTTTAATGCAATACTAATCTTTTTTTTTTCCTTCAAATGTTTTTTTCTTTCTTTCTTTTTTTAGCCTTTTTAAACGTATTAGTGTTTAAAAATCTCATTTCGGATTAACTTGATTTTCGAATTATCGATGTTCCATTCGAGTAACTTGTAAATTTTAAAATTATTTTCCACGATTTCTTTGTAAATGCGTTAAAACGTAATACTTCCATGCCCTCATGTTCAACTTAAAATAGCCCGACATTTTCCGTCGCTTCTATCGTAGGAAACTGCATGTCTAGGCTATTATTTTTTCATCGTTTTCTGAAATAATAAAATTGATACCACTGTCTTAATGGTTCAGATTTTTCTTTCTGTCATAAACACGAATTGACTTATACTTTCCTTTTTTATCATTTTGAAAGGATGAAATTGATTCCACTCTCTCTATTCTCAGATTTTTCTTTCCTTCATAAACACGAGCTGAGCTAACCTTCAAGCGTTTAGTCAAGCGCTTTAAATCCTAGCCGATGAATCCCAGTTATCTTTTGCTCCATCTTACCTATTAACATAAATGGATAAAGTCCTTTGGTGATAGCTGAAGGTCACATTCACAGCCGCGATAACGGCGGCTTCAAAATTTTCAGACCACCATTTCTACAAACGAACTTGCAGCTCAAGTAATAACTACGAGCGTGGGGTTATATCACACCTCACTGGAATAAAAAAAAAAGAGCAATGCAGATTATGAATCTGAAAATAATAATTTCAGTCAGATCAGAATATGATCACCCTGTAGCTCTAAATGATTTACTCCTTTTCGTAAGTAGGTATGGTGAGTAGTTTTTACGTGTTAGGGGTACAAAGCATCCCCTTAAAATTAGTCTGTTTTAGAGATCAACTTAGGTTTCTCTTTAACATAATTTTCCTTTTGCTTTAATTAATTAAAGCTATTAAAAAACCTCCTAAAATTTAAAAATAAAACCTGCAGAACAATGGGTAGATTCTTTCCAGCTTTTAATTTTTTAAAAAAATTTCACAATCTAAGAAATTTCAGTGATGAACAGAAATTGCGGCAGAAAAAGTTATTTTTATTAGATTTTCCTTCTGTTTGCTAAGTTGACAGGGTGCTTTGTCACTTGATAATAGAAAAATTAAATACGCGACATAGTGAAAAATTAAATTTATGAATTATTTTTCTAGAAGACATTTTATGGGTACATTTTGAAGTTGAAAGAATTGAGAAAGCTATTTTCAGGAGTATTGAGAGTGGTAATATGACTAATTATAGTGCATTAAAAGTATAGAAGAAAAAGACTAATCCATCTAAATAAATGCTTGCAATATATTTTTTTTTATTAAATCAGATTTCTGTGATAATGCAGAATAAACAATTATTATTAAAGTACTAAATTATTTTTAAAGCATGCTTGTATATTTAGAAATTTTCTCTAGCTTTTGATATATTCCTTTGTTTCTTACTTTGAGTCTTATAAACTTACTATTTTTTTAAAATGTATAAATTTTCTTGTAAAAAAGAGATTAAAAATTAGATATCCGACTTTACGTTAGAGAAAAATACCCTTTTAAACAACGAAGTGGTATAGTGAAAAAGGCTTTTTTTTTAATGTCAGAAATAAATGTATTTTCAATTGCATTGTCCTAGAAGGAAGAAAAAATCCCCAGCTAACTTTTGATATGTGTGTGTAATTTCCGTGCCTTGACGCAAACAAATATTCTATTTCTGACTGAAATATGGTTAAGAACATTATTCAAGAGAAAAATAGCAAGAAATGAGTTTTTTGGATTTACTTATATATGCTGCTTTGTTGAAATAAAAGTAACATGCAAAGAAATGGCATTTTCAGTTACAAAATATGTTTATTGATATTAATTACAAATGTATTTTTTGTTCCCAGCTTTTAATTCTAGAATCAGTAGAAATACAGCTTTTCATTCAATTACCAGTATGAAAAGCTTTATTTTCTCTATTATATACATTTATATTAATCATATAAAACAGTTGTTAGCTTCTTTGTTTTACTGTGGATTTGGTTCGTTTTTTATTCTTTTGTCCGATATATGTTTACGTATTATTAGGATATTCCTTAAATCTTCAAACATTAATGTAGAGAATTGTCTTTTATTAAAACATGGAATGGCTAAGTGAAGCTTATTATTTGCTTACTACCTATCTTGAAAATTAGAATTTTAGTTTGCACTTTATAGTTATTAAAATTAATGCAAGAAAAATTTTAAATTTCGGCAGTTTTGACACACTGGCAATTCCATTAAATAAACTATTTACAAAAAGCAAAAGTAAAAAAATAGAGTTGGAAAAAGGTATTTGAACGTTTTAGATTGCCACTTTTTATGTTAAAAATTTCAATTTTTTTTTTCTATTATTTATTTAAGAAATTATACAAAAACTGTTGTAGAACTTTTGCTTACACGCATTGCTAACTATTTAAATAATTTTACTATTAAATTTTAGATTATGAAGTCACTTTCTTATGTTTGTTTTGAATTTTTTAAAATATTTAACGTATAATTTGAATGCCTGCTGAAGCGTGATGAAGGATATTTCAAAATATTATAATAATATAATATTAATTAATATAATAATGTTTATACATCTCTGTTTGATGATTGCAGTTTTTCTGTTATACGGTTTAAAATTGAACGCAGTATAACAAAATGTAATATGACAGGTAGAATTAAAAATGCCATCTTCGTGTCTTGTGAATCACAAATAACCGAATATCACTTATTTATGGCATTTTTATAATGCGAATTTAGAGATGTGAGAAAAAAAACTGTCCAAACACATAAAAAAGAAAGCATCTTAGATTGAAGAAATAAACTACAGTACTTAAAATATTTTTGAATCAAAATATTAGATTCCCAGCTGCCTTCATGAAAACCCCGTCTCATAATAACACGAAGACGAAATTTTCAATTTCAATCCCCATTGTAGATTCACTTTTAATTGAGATCGAATGTATTCTTCTTCAACAATTTCTGCCACTCAAGTATTTCTACTTTACTCTTGCATATCACCCAATGTGAGCTTAAAATTTCCTATAAGGGGCCGTCCATAAATGATGTCACACTTATTTTCAATATTTTTGACACCCTCCCCCCATTTGTCACAAAGTGTCACACTTTACCATACCCCCTCCCCCCCTTGTCACATGTCACGCTATATTACATAAACATATACTTGCAGTTCAGAAACAAAGCACTACGTTATAGATCATATATTTAATTTTATTTTTAAACTTTAACTATGTGTTTTAATGACATTTGTGAGTATAACAATAATAATGATTATATGTGTACTTATTTTGTATGAAATAAGATTAAGGTTTACAACAAAAAACCTAATTAATATACAACAGTAATAAAATATTAATATAAAAGAGCAACTGAAAACAGTAGTATTTTGGAATTTGATATATTTTGCTTTAAATCTTATCTTTACTTTATGAACACAAAATACTCTAAAACAGATTGAATTAAAAAAAAAAATAAAAACGTCTCAATAAGATGAACCTGTTTGTGCCACTACCAGTTCTACCACTCACCCAGGTGTTGCGACCTATCTTTTGCTGGACATTTCAAGGGTGTGACAGGGGGAGGTTTTCTTCTAATGGTGAAGAATTTCTGCTGCTACCATATTCTCAGAACCTACCCTGAATGCATTTTTCGAAAAGAAAGGAATATAAGTGAGTAAAAAAAATCACATGAAAGTTGTTTTAGCCCCGATTAAAAAAATACCTCCAAATTCTGGTAATTTGAAAATAAATTCAAAATTTAATCTGCTGATTTTAAATGTTTTTATTTTAACCAAAATGTGTGATGTCACACTTCTTGTTACCCCCTCCCTCCCCCTTGTCACAAACTGTCACAATTTCACGAATCCCCTCCCCCCCTCCAAGCGTGACATCATTTATGGACGGCCCCTAATGCCGCATTTCTCCTCTGCATTGTTATCAGCAACAATGGGCCAGTAAGTACACTCCCATCTTCCTTGCAGTTCCAAAGGCTATTCTATGTAAAAGAATCGGAACTAAAAATCCATTTGAAAATATATGAATGGATGAAATGAAAAAAAAATTAAATTTTGAATACTAGAGGGGAGTTGTCGAATTTGGAACTACATCGTAAATTCAATTCATTTAAATATTTGAACTGTAAAGCAAGTAAATTATAATGTACCGATGTAAATAAAGTAAATTTTAAGAGAAAGTGCTACGTGGTTACAGTTAGAGAATAGGTGTTTAGATTTAGATGTCAATTAAATATTTTAAGGAAAGTCCAATAGCTTTTTACGCTCTTTGAAAGTAAGTAGCAAAATATGTTATTATATTCTAAGATAGGAAACTTGTTAGGCTACAATTTACTTTATAGACTTAATAGTTTAAAAATAAGGCTAGGGGATTTTTTTTCTAAAAGTTGCTTGACCACAAACAGGTGACTAAATTGGGCTGTTTAAATCAATTGGCTGTTCAATCATATTATCTTGAACTAGAGGAATAGCCCAGAAAGCAGTTATAATCATTAGCTGTCCATATAAATTAGAAGTGAAACAAGTCGAAGCAAAAAAACCAGTAAAAGGGCATTAAAGGCATCAAATCTTGGTTTGAAACGAAAAACTACGGTTAAGCATATCGGTATCATATGGGAGAAAACAAAGGAAGAAGGGGAATTCATATAGTGCATAAAATGTCATACTTGGGTTCAAACAATGTGTGCTGATGTGAATTTGAGAATCAAAAAATAATTTGCTTTAATTATGCTTAAAAAAATTCGTGGTTTAATTTAAGAAACCAATGGTCCAATCTGGGCAACCAGTTTCTTTAATTGGACCGCTGACACAATTTTTAAGCTATTTTTTTCCTACTTAGTGTATTTCATAAAAAAGTTAATTGCATTGATTTTGAAGATAAGTAAATGACAAAAAAAATTACTTCTCCACCACTGTACATTAAAAAATGTCCAGGTGGTCCAAATTTGGCAAAGTTCCCTTACTCGCATTTGACAACTCAGTTTTAATCGCTAAAAATATCCAAACTTTCCGTCTAATATTTGACTTCAAAAACTTGTCTGTCTGTCTTGTCTTGACTTGTCTTGACTCTGTTCAAAAACTGTCGATGTCATTCTTGATTCAAATGTGTACGGCAGAACAAATGAGAATGTGGAAGTACGTACGAAGCTCATTTTCCTACGTAATATAAGTACCTGTATATATTGCATTGTAACAAAGTTCAATGAATTGAAATAGTATTCATTAAGAAAAGGGAAATCTCGGCAATTTTACATGTGTGTTTATGTTATGGCCGTAAATTGATTGAACTAAAAATAGAGAGAACGTAATTACATTCGTAGTTTTCCCTATTGTTGCTGAATATTTATAAAATCTTTCCTCTGAAGAGATGTATCTGGAAGATTCCATTCAACAAAGATTAGGATCACAAATAATTTGGAGTCATAAAATTCCTGCTAATATTATGGAATATATTTAATTCTCATATCAGTTATTTTGATTTTGAAGCATCTGTGTTTATGTGTGAAAAAAAATAAGAAACTGTTTAATACAATTTTTTTCTTATTTAACCAAGATAAAAAGTTTACATTAAAACAGCTTTGAAGAAAGAAATAAGGTTCAAATATTTTTAGTAATACTTAAAAATATTTACTAAACATCTCCAGAAAACCATTGAATTGTATCCCATGTGTTGGAATTTTACAATTTTTTTCTTTTAGTTATTACCTTCAACATTTTGGATAAACAAAAGCTTGTTGAAAGTCACCTAATACGCGAATTACTCATTATATTATTAAATATATACTTGTTTTTGCGTAAGTGAGCTTATTCTACAACATGCTTACTTTAAATAGGATTCTTAAACTATGGGTTGCGACCTCACGCAGAGGCGCGCTGAAAAATATTCATATCACTAAAACTCTCACAAAGCCTTCATCTCTCGGTTTCGTCAACATTTATAAAAATCATCTTGACTTAGTTGATAAAATAATTTTACTTACTTGCTAGATAAAATAATTTTACCTGAATCTCCTTTTAGTCATTAATTAAAGATTCATTTTATTTATTTTCCAACATTGGAAGTAAATGTGAAATTTTTCTGATGTCTTAAAATCTTTTCCATCTAAAAAGGGCAAGCGAATGAAAAAAGTTTAGAAACCCTGCAATTTAATATGCTTTATTTCAGCTATTAATTCTTTGGAAATATATTACTTTCCTCGAAATTTATCCTATAATTTTTGTTTCATTGATGGTTAACAATAAAATCAGTATAGATGCATGGATACTGTAGAATTATGCGAATTTGTACCATAAGGGGTGAAAATGTATTGCAAGAAATGGAGGAAATTTTTCATATAATTTTATCATCAAAATTGTAGATCTGTAGTAAATTTTGGACCAAATCCGTCAACGTATTGACTGTGTGTTGGTCTGTATATTCGTGTTTATGTCAACGCGATAACTCAAAAATGAAATAACTTTGATAAATGAAAGTTAGTATGTGATATTCTCACCCTAAATGCAGATCTATATAAAATTTTGAACCAAATCTGTCAACGGGTTGACTGCCTGTCGATCTTTATATTCGTGTGTCAATGTCATGTCGACAACTCAATAAAGCCGGATTAAGCCCTGCGGGGGCCCTTAGGCAATGTTAGTTTCGGAGCCCCTTCCCCTCTCCAATTTCCCAAAACAGATATTTTTTTATTGATTTTAATTTAATCTTTAGATATAGATTTCTAAATACCACATGTTGCGATAAACTGAAATAGCAAAACATTTAAATTGCGGATCACCATCAGAATTGGTTTTATTATAAAAAAACTTTAAATCGTGTATAGAAAATTTAATTCTAAAAGTAATTTTAAACAAAAATTTAGCATTTAAAAAACTTTTTTCACAGGATCTTAATATCCTAATACAAAGTTTTCTAGAGCTGTTAACTTCTGAATTAGTCAGCCAACTGCGAGGGGAAAAAAAAAACTGGACCGCGTTGATCTGTAAGCAAATTTGAAAAAGTGAAAAAATTCAGAGACTATTTTTTTGAAATTTAAGTAATACTTAATTTGAATATATTTAAGTACATGGGCCTTGTAAATCAATCGTTTGCCAAAATTAGTCTACCCTGAAAATACCCCCAAAAAATTATGGGCCCGCAAAAGTTGCGGGGCCCGTAGGCAATTGCCTACTTTGCCTATTTACTAATCCGGCCCTGTAACTCAGTGTTAACGCTACAACTCAAAAATGCAACAACTTTCATAAATGAATGTTAGTATGTTGTCTTCTCGCTCCAAATTGTAGTCAAGCGGTAGGATTGTGCTCCAGTTTATTTCATAGTCTGGGGTACGTTATTCTACATATTTATTGAGAACTTGTACGCCTTTTTTAGGCAATTTGGTTTTACATAACCACGTGCAAGAAAAAGCGCTCATAGTGCTTAGTGCACTTATGGGCGATTAAACAACATGCGGACAGATCGTACACACCACCCTTCTTCCAGCGTTACCGGGCATGAGGCGAACAATACTCAGTTTGTCCTCCTCGTCAGGCAGAGGAACCTAACACCAGGCATGGATCTTCCGATCCCGTATTCAGGTTTATATCATCTTTTTTGCTAAGGCACATCGAAGCATTTCATCAGTTTTGAGAATTTAGGCCCTTTGGAGCCACGTGCCACACTAAATTCCCATCGGTGTGTGTGTGTGCGTACTTGGTTTGCTTCACTACACTTATGAAGCACAAAAACACGCCATATTGTTGTGCAGTCGCGAGGACACTCGGTTTCCAAAAATGTTTCGTATTCGAAATGGAATCGGGAGTGGGAAATTTTTACAAAGCCCTGCTCCAGTTTTCACTCAGTATGGCCATTGTTAGCGCCTCCTTTGAACTGTGGTTATTTGAACGACTCATACCGACAACCCACCTCTGAGCTTATTCAAAACCCCACTTAAAAAGTCAAACCCTGATCTCCATGAAAGGTTGATTGATGAACCAACGTCTTTCATACGGTCAGTGGCGGCGATTGGGTTGAGAAAGTAGGGGGAGGGGACAAAAAATTCAAGGTCATCTACAGGTAGAGCACATAGAGGTCGGAATATAGAGGTTACGTATATAGAGGTCGGAATATAGAGGTCGACAACAAAATTGTTAAATTTAGTTATAAACTTAGCTAACTTTCCCGGACACTATTGCTTTTTAATAATTTTTAGTTTTAGGCAGCTAAAATGAAATAAAAATTTAATTTTTCCAGCAAAAAGTAGGGGGCGACTGCTCCCCCCCCCAACTCGCCGCCACTGATAAAGGAACTTCTCCCATCGTCACAAGGGCTCACAAGGGCCTATAGGTTGAAAAGAAATAACCAGAAATTTCAAGCCTGAAATTCGCATTACTCATTTAATGCTTAAAGGTGTGATATTTTCTTATTGATTCATATAAAACAGATCATCTTAAATTATGGGTCGCGACTCACATGGTATCACAAATAAAAAATATTGGAATTGCGGAAATTTCTTACCGATGCTTCGACATTGGTAAACAAAAGTAGGAAATCATCTTAGGTGAAAACATTTCGCTAAGATTATTAAGTTACTATTTTGAACTAATTACCATTATTATATGAATTCTGATTACTATTTGAATGCTAAGTTACTATTTTGAATTGAAGTTCCTTCTAGTTTTTATTTATTAATGCTTCATTCTTCAGACTTGGGATCAAGGAAAGATTATGCAAGCGGAATTTGGGGTTTGCCCCGAAAAAGGGGTCCCTGAAATGAAATATGCGAACACTTAAAAAAAACTTTAATTAATTTATTTTTTATTTGTTCATTTATTTTCATTTTATAACATCAAACGTTACAGGGGGGGGG
>BGPR01019814.1:0-28669 GCA_013235015.1 Araneus ventricosus
TTACCTCTCTTGTCAGGACTTTTTCGAAGAGTAGTAAAATGAGCTGCAGGAAAAAGAAATATGTCATTGTACCCTCTCTAGTAAGAACCCCGTACTGCTAGCAAAGAGAGATTCTTCGGACATGCTGAGAGCCTGAGGGAACAATAAAATGTCAGCGGCATCAATTTGTAATATAAGTGTGTGTCTAGCTATTTCCTACAAAAATTTCTCACTTTCCAGCCCCCCGTTAGTATATTGTCTCATTCTTACTCACAGGAAACAAAATACGTAGACTTCTCGTCCACCCCCTTCAGGGCCATAAAATGTGTTTCCCTGATTCTGAATTCCTTGCTATAGAGTCAAGGGCACTCCTTTTTATCTTGCATTTATGATAGCAGGGAAAGTCTTAGAGCATTGTTGACTGGTGAATCAGTACTGTGCTACACTAAAAATACTTCGGAAAAAATCCACGGAACCCCAAAAGTTGGTACCGTATTTAAATCAACATTGTCTATTTGATAATTCGGCCCTGTATATAAGGAGTTTTTGGGCAACAAATATTATGATAAACTGAAACAACAAAACATTATTACGAAACTGAGATAACGGATCATTCAAGAATATGTAATGGTTTCAGTAGTTTGATTATAAAAAAATACAAAACTACAATTGACAATTGATTTCAGACAAAACGGTTAATAATTTACAAAACTTTTTCTATCAATCAGAATATTCTTTATTTATAGGATCGGATATTTTTTTAAATTATAAAACAACAGGACATAAAACTACAAATCTTCTTTTTTTTCCTACTTATTCTTTCAAAATACCTCTTGGCTATATTTATATTTGCCGTATAAAGCATGCTGTTCAAGACTACAAATTTAAGATAAGCTAATTAAGCTTTCACTTGCAAAATTTTAATAAACACAATTAAAAATATTTATTCCCGTTTAAGGTTATAATTAGAATAGTAATAATTTATTGTACTAAAATGAGCGTTTCTTCAGTAAGCACATTACTCATAATTTCTATAAAACACTCATCTTAAAAGACTTACTGGTAGAGTAGAAAGAAATATGCAATGGTATCAAATGGCATGTTTAATAAAAAAAATAATAACCGTACTTAAATCAACATTTTCATCATTATTTTAATTATTGTGTAGAAAAAAGTTAAATTGTTTTATTTCAGACAATCAAAATTACTATAAGTAGTCTTCTCGATGAAAAAAAAAATGCTAGGAAATTCAACTTAAACTGAATTCCCATTAATTATTATAATGTCCACGATATTCAAACGGAAGTATATACTCTTATTTCGCGTCTGAACATTTGAAAAATCTTATTTTATTTTATCGTGAACATTCCCTAGTAATTTATATTTGCAAAACATTTTTGGATTTATTAAAACAAATCATGTTTTTGTAATGCAACAAAAACACGTTTTTTCATATAATTTGTTAAAAACAATAATTGATTTTAATTTGAATAAATTCGATTACATTCTTTGTAGCACGCTAGCGCGGGGCCCCTTAAGCGCGGGGCCCTATTTGGAGCAATCGGTCCAATCGGCTTAAGGCCGGCCCTGAGAAAGGGATGATAGCTCTGGTATCGTCCTCATATTTTGATAGCGGCTTAAATTATGAGGTCCGTAACCCTTGCGTTACTTCTGACCGGGAATTAATATAATTGAACTAAACTAATTCAGGTAATTTTTTTATCATTTTCAATTTTAAGAAAGAACTCTCAGCAGATGCGACGGTTATTGGAAATAAAGGCCAATACAAGTTTCAGAACAGTAACGAAATTTGGATACTATTAAAATTAATTATTTTTAAATAAATAATCAGTACAGAAAGGCAAAATTCGATAACAAATTTTGATTTCGTTAAATAAATCAATGCAATCAATTTTCATTTTGCAATCTTCGCCGCGAAGCTTTGTGCTTTCGTACGGTTCGCAACTCCCTCGGTGTGGCCTGCAATTGAATATTTGATAACAAGAACAATTGCTTGACTCCATTAGGAACGTTCAAGTAGACAATAAACAGAACAGGTGCAATGCTACTAAAAAATCGGAGTTAATTGTCTATGTTTAAAATTCCGTTCTTAAGGGGATCATGAATATCAAACTATTTTAGGTCAATCAACCCAAATAAAATCCCACATGAGGAAGGTGTGAATTGTCGTTACTGATTGAACAAGAAGTATTACGTTCACAACTAAAACGAAACCGTGGTGCGCATGACAAACGCTTCGCCTTTGCTATTTAACACAGTATGGCTAACATATTATTTAACCATATTAAATATATTTATTTTAATTGTAGAAATATGAATTCAAATTTAAAAAACAAAAACAAATCTCACTGATTAGTAGTGACTTGAATTTTTTAGTTTACCTCATTTCCAAAGCTAATTCGGCCGGTTTCTTACTCCGTTTTTGGAGTTTTTTTTAATTGGTTATAACAGGTCAAAAAATAACAAAAAATCGGTTTATCGAAACAACAATCCCCATCCCTAGTAAGAAGTATTTATTATTACTTCTAATTTTGGTCGAACTTTCAAAAAAACATTGCTTGTAAAATCTTTGTAATTTGTAAAAATTTAAACTTAAGAGTTCCCCTTTATAGATAGCATGTCCCGTTGTCCCAAGCACATCTTCGGGACACCGAAATGTCACGTTTTCAGAAAGAGAGGAACCCACAGCTACAATTAAAGAAATCCAATAAAAAATCCGACAGTAGTGCCTAAGTTGAAATTAGCCTGAAAGTTTCATATTAACTAATGAGATAGTAAATTTTTTTATTAATAAAAAACATTAAAATATTTTTCACGTAACCAGGTATCGCCAGGTATATCAGCTAGTATAAAATATTATATTATGCAAAATCCTCTTACAGTTGCAATTTAATACATGAAAACACAGACTGTAACTAATTAAAAATTATAACCATTTAATTAATTACCAGAAAACCTTCACTAAAACCTTCCTGTTGCTTCACAATATTTTAAAGCAAAATTTACGTTTTCCACACCAAAAGCTGCAAGCAAAGCAAAAGCGATTTATCCAAAATTTTGCACAAGACTGTTGATAATAAAATTTTTAATGGTCTTTATTCTCTTCAGAGTCAATGAGTTATAGTTTACTGTTTCGATGGCACATCTCAGCTTCTGGTAATAGATCCTGAAAGTTTAAATTATAATTAAATGGAGCGAAACTTGTTCTAAAACTTGACTTTACTAACTTCCATACTGCTCCAACTTAAACATGACTCACGGAAGATTTCACATATACAAGGCCGTTGTGCTTGATACTTGCTCGTTGTAGTTGAACTTCGCTTCCGTGGAATTTTAATTTACCTAAATTCCTCTTTAAACATTCAAACTTTAATATGAATTTCGATTCCCTGTAAAAGGAAAATTTTTACTTATGATGCAGATAAAATCTTCTTATTTAACAGCATGCCAGCAACTAATATTTGAAGTTCCGAAAATTCAATAATATTATGTATCTAAACAGATATTTCTCAACAAAAGTGGGGCCTGTTCCAAGGTTGACATGCAGCGTCTCCAACAAATTTTCGTACAAAATAATTTATTACATTTTGCCATTTATTACATTGCAAAATCTGGCTTAGTAAGGACTTAAAGAATAGATGAAAATGATAAATAATTAGATTTTTTATAAAGTTAGCAAGCATTTCTCCCACAGAAAAAAATCATAAATCAAATAACAACAAAAAATACTTCATAAATTTATAAAATACAATTTAATTTGCGACTTGTCAGAATAAAATTACTATATGTAATCTTTTCTCATTTATCTTTCATTCTTTATAGCAAACTCATCGATAATATAATCATAATTAAGTCTTTTTATTAGTTTGGGTTTTATACATAAAATGACCATGGAAGTAAATTGTTCCTGATTATTGACAGATCTTAATTAAACTTTAATTATTTTCTATCTTGAGAAAGACTTTTCTGGAAATCCGGAGCTAATTGACGAGATCTCTAAAAGTTTCAAAAAAGTAACAAAATTTGGATGCAATTTAAATAAATAATTTTTAATCTTTTCATTAAAAAAAAAATCCGTTGTTGTATATTGTTGTATTGTTATAGAGCACCGTTTATTAGTCTTTCAAAGGACTGATGTGAAACGACGTATAAATGAAAAGATGTATAATCGAAACGAATTACAATGCATTTGTATGAATGAGGACTGTGATGAAACGACGTAGAAATGGTGCTTTACTGTAATCCTGGAAGGCCAAACTCGATGACAAATTCTGATTTCATTAAATAAATCAGTATAGTCGATTTTCATTTTGCAAAATGAATCGGCGAAGAGTAAAATAGCAGGTTCTCGGAAAAAACCATATGCTTCCATTCCATGGACGAGATCCTCCCTTTCGGAAGGAGATAAAGATCTCCTACCAGGCGGGGGAAGGAGGCCTGCCCTTTGGGTAAATGAGGGCTTCATTCATAGTGCAGTTAAATTACCCCAATCATAGAAAGAGGGACTGCTGACGTCATTACAAAATACTGAACGGTTGCTACAATTGTAATAAATCTTGAAATTGGCGAAAATTAGATAGCAAAAATTGCGGTTCTTGCCTGTTTTTCGCCAAAATTGCGTTGAATAACGAGAGACGTCGTGTCAGAATATTCCAATATTGCCCGTTATAGCGAAGGTATTTCTGGATATTCCTGTGCTATTAGGGTTACACAATGATACTAAGTTAAAAAGAAAGAAAGGGGCAGAGAGAAGGATTCGAACTTCTAGTCCGAAACACTTTAGAAGAGTAATGTTTTAAGCCGGTCATTCACGGCTGCTTCTCTCCACGCAAATCCATCGACTACCAGTCACTCTGTTCCCCGACCCCTGCCTTCTCCTATTTCCTTCTAGACCACGCACACTAAGTCTCTCCACTCCCACTTAGTTACTGTCCTACAGCCACGAGGAAAGCCCCAGATACCAGACATGCCGATGGCGGTCGTTATGGAAACGGGCTATTCCACTGCATTTTTGGGGTGATTTATTTTATTTGGGGTGGGTGACTTTATTTTATTTCGCGCAGTTAGAATCGATGGAAGTCTCATTTTGCTTTGTACTTCCCTCAGGAACGAATTCCTCGCTTAACAAAGTTTGCCAAATGTTGCGGTAGATTTTATACCCGATTCCCCCCTTCCTTCGATTCGTCTACTAGAGGCAACCCTGTTCAATGTTTTCCCCATGGCGATAGGACTCCCGCCAGTGTATATTTACAGTCCTGCAATCCCAATGGAAAAGCCTCGGTAGCGCAGTAGGCGGATCGTCAGTCTCATAATCTCAATGGAGGTATGGATATCGGGACTGGTTGGCTATCCAAACTTCCGCTCCAATTCCCATCGGGTTTTTTTTAATTGCCGACTGATTTTGGACTGGAGCGATTTTAAACGTCCATCAATAGGGTTGGTTCGTTGTATGGCTTGACTGCGTCAGCCGTTTAACACCTTGCGTAACCACTACTTCCTGGAGAGTCAGCCTGCACTCTAAAACCAAAAGATTGTGTCGTGTCTCCTGAGTATTGAATGAATGAGTGGTGTAACAAAAGAGGGGCTTTCCGTCTCGGGCGTCACTTCGGAAAAGGCGGCAAACTCAGACATGCAGGAAAAGAATTTTATAACTAAGAAGAGCAGCGACAGTAGCTCATACATTCTTTACAAGAAAAAATTAGTGCAATTAATTCGTATTTTCGCCTCTTCACGGTAAATTGCAGGTATTTGAAAAAAAGTACGTGGTGGAGAAATCAATTCTAAGGGGGGAAAATCAATTTTTAAAATGTAATTCATCTTTTGACGCCCTCGATCTCTGTAGATAGCTTTCTAAATTGCGCTAGCTTGGGGTTTATGAGTCATATGCAACTTGCAAGGGAAGGGCCGCATGTTGAAAATTCGCCCCGGGTGGCAAAAGTTGCAGTGACGTCACTGCAATGAATGATACGTAACGATATTTTACATCACGAAATTTATATAAAAAGCGTCAGCTTAAAAACTTTATCATTATAAGAAACATCCAATATTTAGAAATATGTTAAAGACTTTGTGAGTAATAAGCTGAAAAAATATATTAGTTATTATTTTCTTTCTCCCTTGAAGCGCGCTTGCCACTTAAAACATCTTGCACGGCTCATTGCAACATCACTGTAAACATACTGCATCATGTACAGAGTCCCTGGGGCATATTTCCAAAATTCACACATATTTTCACCCTTGAAATTTATTCATTGATGTTGGGATCAGAAAACTGGTAATCTACACCAATGCACTGCACACCCACTTATGAATATTAGTGCTCACTGAGACTGCGTCTGCGATTTTGTGCAGTCATCTGCTGGCGCGTTACGGATTTCGATAGCAACTCGTAGTCAGAGACACATGGGCACTTAAATCCGTTTCGATCACAAATTACATTAGGAAGGCAAAATCTTTCTAGACAACTAAATGTACAGGTAAGGATAGTTCCAAACTTAGCTAGATTTTCCGGACACTACTGGTTTTCATAATTCCTAGTTTTAAATAGCCAAAAATAATACAGATAATCATCAAAATGTATCGTTGTTAGGGGAATTTTGATTTTAAAGTCAATGATATCACAAGACTCTTGTTGCATTTTACATGTAAAAGCAAGATATCACCTAATTCTTGCAAGAACTCGTTCTTCCAGGTGGTGAATCCTAAATTTACTTCTGATGAAATAACGAATTTGAGATAGTAGAATACTACGCCACTAAATGACGTTTGTTCTACAGATTGTCATTCAAGCTTTTTATTTATTTATCTGCAGACCTCATAGGATTTCATCTGACAACATAGCAGATAAATTCACAGTATATATCTCAACTGCTATTTTTTTCATTCCTTTGTTTTCATAGCCAATCAGTCAATTTTCACATTTTATTAAATATATAACATTTTCCTTTACATGTATGTTTTACTATGATCTTTCGATAATTTAATAGATGTCAAAATCTTTCATTTTCAATGAAAAATTATTAATTATTATAATTTTTAATAGTTTTCTATATTTTAAAATATTATTATAAATGGATTTGTAATTTTCAAGGTTTCTGTAAATGTCTTACGATTTTGAACACAGAATATATATTTTTATTTTAGAACTTGCATTTGATTTTATGAATCAGAAATATTTCAGATGCATATTATGAAATAAATGAACTAATTATAAACATAATCAGATTATGCATTTATTTTTTTAATTTCTCTGATACTAAAAATACAAAAAGAAAGTATTGTAATCGTCAACAAATTCGACTCGAGATTGTAATTAATATCCAACTTTTACTCCTCCCTGAATCCGAAAAAAGGAAGACATTTTTGGAATTCTGTGTGTCTGTCTGTTTACCTACCTGTGAGCATGGGAACTCAAAATCTCAATGAGACGATAATATACGTCTTCTTATGAACGTGAACACGTTAATTCAGAAACGCAACGAACTATGTAGATGCAATTTGAGAAATGATTTTATTTCCAGAATTCCAAGTCTGCTTCAAATTTTGAAATCTATCCATCACCCATCGATCTGTCTCATTATGCAACATGCGCATCGCTCAATCGTGCATTATTCACGCGCATATAAACGCAATTGCTAAAATACAAAAAGCTAGATTGAAGAATTTGAACATGTGATCTTTATATTAAACCTGCATATTAGTGTCACATTTTAAACTCAACTGACCAACGGGAAAAGGTGTTGTTGCAATATGCATACTCAATTCTCTTCATTATGCAAGCACAACGAAGTTAAACACAAAACGGTCGTACACCGAAAGTATACGAGAACGTCGAGTGAAGAATGTCTGAACTGGTTAACTCACACACAAAAAAAATTTGAATCTAGTGATAAATATCAAAATGCATTTTTTTCCTACCTTAATCACAACAATCTCCGTGTTTAAAAATTGGGAACTAAATTATTGTCCGGAAAAAGACCATGTGATTCTATAATAAGATTTAAAAATGCTGGAAGGCGAAGGTATATTCCTTTACGTTAATGTTACAAAAGTGATGAAATATTACATATTGATCAATACCGACATAGGCAATGGCTTTATTGTTTCTACACATTGCAATATTTACGCTGTGATTTCGTTTTCATGACATTTAATTTTTTACTATATCAATGTTTTATCATTCCCTTTTTCATTCCAAAAGGTTATGCTAGATTTATCTGCCAGTATATTCGACAATATTTTTATATCTCAACACATAATCATTCAGCAGGTAGGAGTCATAAAGAAATAAACATCTTATCAGCGCAAATATCTCCTAGATAACATTAAGCCAGCCTATCTGAAACCGTAACAAGAAATTGACTCTTCAAACGAATGAAGAGATACTCTAGATTTAAAATTAATTTATTTAATCTAAGCTACAATATAATTGTGCAAACATTACTGTTAAATTGCAAATATTGCATCGACATCATTTTTCGGTTTTGTCAGTATTTTTAATTAATTTAATTCTTCGCCACCAAAGTTTATTTCTTCTCTTGTGGCATCTTTGACAATTTTTGAATTTCAAACGATAATTTTATCCGTTTCTTTAAATATCTAAATTTTTCTTAATTATTTACTTTGTTTTCGATTTAAATAGTAATTGTCTTAACTTTTGTTGTTGTTTCCATTAAGGTTTCAACTTTATTAATTTTTAAATTCAAATTTTTCAACGGGACTATTTACTCGCCATTTTGGTTCGCGTAGGAATTTTGAGTTATTAGGCTTTAGCGTCTGACTGGAGGTTTCTTCCTTTGTGTGATTTAAAATTTTTTGGACGGGTACAGACATGCTCGAAGTGGTGGAACCTGTGTGGGGGCCCCGAGGGCCGTTTAGCCTCTCGGTGCTTGCCTTTTGCAATTTTTTACGTTGTTCCAAAAAGAAAGAAAAGCTTCATTTTTTGAGTAAGATGTCTCCATGACAGTATACAAGAGAGAAATTTGTAAATTTCTCAAGACGCAATCGAATACAGTCTGATCTGCTGTTGACTTTGTTTCTGCACGTTTTGCAACTGTGTGTTCCGTATGTGAGTTTTACAGAAAAAAGTTTGCGAAAGTACACGAAGTATGTTTGTGTTTTTTTTGAAAAATGAAGAACAGCAATTACATTCCTGTGTATAAAGTTATGCCACCGTGTTATGCTTCTGAGTTTGTTTGTGCAGTTGTCGTCTTTTCAATTTCCGTTGTTTAAGAACGAGTGATGCAACTTGTGAAAGTATATAATACAAAGTATGTGTGTAGGAAAGTGTTACCAAGTCCACAGTCATTCTGGGAAAACTTGGTTTTCCATGATAAATTGTCTGCAAGTCATTAGACAATAACTTGAGGTGTGTTACTTCAACTGATTCAAGCAATTTTTCTTTTGAGTCAACGAACATAACGAGCACATATTGAATAAATTCAGTACCTTCCAAGGTACATGATTGCAAGTCTGATTTATGCAATTCATAATGGCCATTGTGAAATTGTAATTTTTTACATTTGCGAATTTGTTTAAGATTTTGCTAAAAATATATATACATATATACGTAATCTGTTTTATCAATTTTGATTGAAAATGTCTTTTGGGTTGTGCATAAACATAAAATGTTTTTCTTAAATTTAAATGTTGTTGGCAGTAATTTCATAAATTTAAAGATTGTTAAATAAAAAAATATTTTAAAACTTGGTTTTTCTTTAATTGAAGTAGCGCAATGTACTACCCTATGCAAAATGATTTAATTTAAGTAGTTAAGTTTTTCAGGTCTGAAAAGGTAGGTGATTTATATCAATATAGCTTGAATTGCTTATCATTGTGTATTTTATATTTCAGTACCAAGAATTGATAAATATATTTTAATTTAAATTTTATCATTGGGTATCTACCTTGATTTAAAGTTTTTATAATAATCCTAGCTACCCCATCCAATAATTACTTTGTCATATGGTAAAATCACACGACACGAAACATTTAAACATTTCTAAAATGTGCTCACATAGAGAATTCCCTGGTTGCAGAAAAAATAGTCACTAAATTCTTAACATACAAGAGAACAAAAATTATGAAACATTGTGAGTGGCAAATTTAATACGTGAGTTAAATCATAGTATATGAATGCAGCCAATTTGAACAGTAAATTTAAATCTCCATCGACGTTTAAAACCAAATGCTCAGGCAGAAAATCCAAAAACAATTTTAAAGTTAAGTACATATGTTTCAATATCAAAAAGGATAAATGGAACTTTTATTCAAATATCTAACGTTTTTGTATTTTATATTGAATTTGTTGAACAAATCTTGGACCCGCCATGTTTAGTTAAATATCAAATTTAAAAAATCTGTCAAATTAACTAATTATCAAATTAACTATTAAAATTACATGTTTGATTTGTTAAAATTAACTATTTACTTAATTAAAATTAAATAACAAATTGTGACAAAATCTTCACTAAAACCTTCTCTATGGCTCATACTATTTGCCAGAAATCTTAATCTTATAATTATCTAATAATTATCTTGATTTAAATAAAAGTCATTGTGGCTAATTCTGTATGATCCACATCTCCCCTATACCAATGGACTGGTTTGGGGGAGACTTTATATACTTTTTATTTAAAAAAAGAGAAATGTCACCTTCAACTTTTCAAAGCCTAAAAGTTGCTTAAAATTCACTTAATTAAAAATTAAGCAAGTCGTTTTTCTGCGATATCTTTCATTTCCACAAATTTGTTTCTCTCTTTTTATTTTTTTTTTCAAAATTAATTTTAAACTGAATTCCTAACAATACGAAGAACTGTTTCCAGAAGGAAGAATGCTGAAAGGAAATTTTAAAATTAGACGATTAACAATTTATATCGGGACCAACTGTTGATTTGATTTATGTTCATGCTTTAAATTAATCAATAATTAACTAATTAATTTAATTGTTTCAAAACATTAACAATTAAAACCTTTGTTTTACATTAGTAATTTTTAACAAAATTTGAAGTACCTATATAGCAAATAATAATATATGGAGAAAACGGCGGTTTTTATAAAACGTCTGGTTCAATTATTATTCTCATTTTAATTCAAAACATTTCAGATCAGAAAAGGAATTTGTGTATTATAATATTTGTACAATAGTAATTTTTGCATTAAAAATATTAAACGTGGAAATATTTTAATCCGGAGCAAAGACAGGTATATCAACTTGTTTACCGTATAAAAAGTGGAAGTGAATGCTGCTGATGGGAGCTCATAAATTCTAAGTAATTCTTGCTATCAAAAAGCTTAGAATATAAAAGTAGTTTGCTATGATAAGGTGATAATTCGCCTAATTGAAATTTTCCTTCTATATTCAATCGTAGCGGAGCTATGGGAAATGATAAATTGGTGGGAGAGTGAATATAGATTTTCAGCTCATAACTTATAAGCAATCCTAGCAGACAAAAAACTTTTTAATATAGAAGTTGTTCGTTATGATAAGGTTATAATTCGCTGAACTGATTTTTTTTTCTATCTTCAATCGTAACGGAGCTTTGTGGAAAACATAAATAACCGGAGGGGAATTCAAGATTGCTTTTAAGCTCATAACTTGTAAGCAACTGTAGCTATAGAAAAGTTTCAGAACAAAAGTTGTTTGTTATGATGAGGTAATAATTCGCCTAATTTGAATTTTTCTTTCTATTTTCAGTAGTAAGGGAATTATGGCAAAATGAAATTTTCAGTCACCCACCATTTCCACCCCAATTCAGCTTGTTAGGCCATCTACGAACTTGGCCGATATTTTCACCGTCCTTGCAAGATATCCTTCGCCGGTCAAAATATAATCAAAATTACTGGAGTTATCATGTTTGCGAGAAAACGCGGACAAAAGCGTTCTACATATACGTCTCTACTAATAATAATAAAGAAAAGAACATTTTGCCCTCTATACTCATAAGGATTGGAGATGCTAGAATAAAAGCGGGAGGAATAGACTGCAAATGTTGAGAGCTTTTCAATAACGGGTAACATGATTAGGTTAAAAGGTACTTTAGGTTAGGGGGAGAAAAAAGGAAGGCAGGTGAAATCAATTTTTAGATCAGAACTTCTAAGCAATTGTAACTAAATAAAAAGTTTCAATACAGAAGTTGTTTGTTATGATAAGGCAATAATTCGCTTAATTTGAATTTTCTTTCTATATTCAATCGTAGAGAATTATGAGAAAATGAAAATTTCCACCCATTTGAGCTGTATGGAACATCTACCAACTCGACCGAGATTTTCACTATCCTTACAACATATCCCACGTTCAGTAAATTGAAATCAAAATTAGTCCAATTATCATGTTCACAAGATAACATAGAGAGCGGCGGACATACGTGTCTTAGTTTAGGTTTACAAGTCAAAAGAGTCCTTGCATTCTCTCAGATATGGATTTAACATATAGACAAGTGATCAAGGTGAAGGGAATATTAGCCATTTTTAGTAAATTAGGATAGTGTTTTAGGGAAAAGTATGGCGCCAGCTAATCTCTGATTCCGCGATTTAAGTGGGCATTTGGAAGTTATTACAATATTCTTTTAGTAATAAATATGCCAAAACGCGAGGTTTAATATACCTCCATCGCGGGAAATAAAACGAAACTGGAGTTTAAGAAAAGTTATTTTGGAAAACATTAAGACTTTACTAGGATTTTAAAATATATAATATTAGAATTTAAAATAAAATTAAGTGAGATTAGTTCATATATATAATCTTTTTAACGAAGGGTGATTTTGGGTTCTATGGGTCATTATCGGTGAAGATCTCCAGAAATTTTCCGGAAGTCGTGTCATGAGAGCCATTGAAATAGGTAGAGTTCCTATAATGAATCTACCTAAAAAGGGCAAATTAAAACGTCTCAGTTTAAAATGACTTACGCCATCCTTGAACAATGGATAATGTCAAACTCACTAAAAGTAGAATGGCAATAGTTTTCATTTTCCTAAATTTGAAAAAATATATATCATTTGTAGTTACTTAAAAATAATGTACGTATCAAAGATCGTAGTGAATTGATTTCATAAAAATAAAACCTAGAGAAGATTTTGAATCTATATAAAAATTGTACGAGTTTTTTCAGAATTTCAAAAATAAGGTATGTTGTAATATAAAGTTTATTCAGAAAAATTATTATTATATTTATAAAAAAAATTGATCAATTTAGGAGATATTTAAGTGACAAACGTCTTTAAAAAATCGTCGTATTTTACAAAAATAACTATTATTATTTTTGATAATAACTAAATAGTTAATGTTTGAAGGCTTTTGCAAAAAAATATTAATTAATTGAACAAAAAAATTATCTTGACTTATCTTAAAATATCTTCCTTTTAACAATAAAAGTTAAAAGAAAGTGGATTAACAAACGTGAATTTACTGAGATCAAGTGCTCAAAAAACTTTCAACACATGTATTGCTATAAGAAGCATTTTTTTAAATCTTTATATACTAGTTTTCAAAGTAATTTTAAATGGCATATGAGAAAAAAGGGAAAATTAAAAATTCAAGTCTGATGAAGTACAAAGTTTATTCAAAAAAATATTAATACAATTATAATTAAGTGATTAATTTAGGACATATTCAAGAGAGAAAATCTAAAAAAAAATCTATGTAACTTTCACAGAAATTACTATTATTCGTTCTAATAATCAATGAATTTTAAAAATAGAAATCAAATATCTTAACCTTTTATGTTGGTTTTAACTAGAAAACGTAAAAGAATGTGGATTAACTTACGTGAATTTACGAATTTCAAGTCCTCAAAGACAGTCAACACATGTACTGCTATAAGACGCTATTTTTAAAATCTTTATATACTAGTTTTCAAGGTAATTTTAAATGGCATATGGGAAGAAAAACCTAAAGTTGATTGAAAGGAATATAGAACCACCTGTTACGTTAGTTGCAGATGTTTAGGTAAAATAAGATTATTATTATGATGTTTTGAAACAGTAAGAATGTATTTATCTTGTTTTTTAAAGAAATTGACACAATTTTATCTAACAATTTCTCTGACGTTTGTAAAGATGGAATTTTGTAATCGACTTTTCACTCACTTCATGATGTGCTGAAGTTTGAAATTTTGCATTCTTGTGTATTCAAGATGACAACACACTGTTTTATTCTTTTCGGAACTTAATTACTAATTAATCGATTAAGCGAGGCCACCTGATAGGAAAATAATTTGAGAAATAAAACTGACTTTGGAGATTCCATAATATTTATGATAATGGATTATAAATAAAAGAAAAAAGTTTGTAAATGATAGAATAAAAATAACTTCAACTCTGTCGTAAACTAATAAAAGTGCGTTTAGATAATGCCTTTTTTATAAAATTTGTTTTATTTTATTTTATACAATGAACTCTTTCACGAAGATGTTTATATCAAAAGTAATTTCGAAAAAAATATAATAAAAAAAATTTCCCTGAATAAAATACATTTTCTTACAAACGTGTTTAAATTTGAAAGGCGATATTTTATAAAACTTTCGTCTGAATTCAGTTTCCAATCACCTATGGACTGCCACGAATTGTTAAAATAAACGGAGTTAGTTTTTTACACAATCTTGATTAGGTAGAAAACGTATATCATGAATCAGATTTCAGTCAGTATTAGTGTTTAGTAGAGCATTTGATGCGCATTATGAGATATCCGTATATTCACATTATATGACTGTTAAGTCAAATGAGTTTAACAGTGAGGAGCGTTTTACCACAGAAAGTGAAGCAATGCTTCAGCAAGAAATTTATCATCGCAGGCGCAATCAAGTTGTGTGTTCTAATTTCTTTTCTCTCGAAAACTTTCAGATGAAGCACGATTCTGTTTTCTTTGTTCTTGCGGAATAACCCCCTTATTGTATAAATGGACAGCTAGCGGATAAAGTAAAAGAACTTCGACAGAATAGATTTAGTATTGAACTATTCTTGCCTTTACAATTTCTAGATTTTTAGCTGATGGTGAGTGCAGTGTAATAGACGTTTAAAATGAGCAAATGTTACGTGCTTCATCTCACCAGCTTCCTATGGTTTCTGTTGTGTTCATGCTCATTATTTAATATTCTTCTCTATCACAACGATGAGGTAATTTTTCGAAACTATTGTGGAACTTGCGTTTCTACGCAACGAGAAGGAAGGAAATTGAGCAGTGAGATTTTTTTGCGATAGATTACATATTTAAGAGCGCAATATGCAATATTATTATATACAGCAAACACCGTTTATATGTCTTTCAAGGAACGAGCTATAAACGAAAAGATGTATAAACGGAATTTTAATGAACAACTTTGATTGCTATAAATTTAATGACAGTAATGCAAATTCATTCAAAAGTTATATTTTAAAGTTTCTTAAAGATAGTACTAGCATACTACTAAATGGTATTAAAAACCATTTCACCACCAACCACCAAAATTAAGCGTTTATCATAAAAGTGAGAAATGTCATAACTTTATTGACGATTTTGAGTATTAATTATATATTTCTTAACTTATACGATTTATGTGCATGCAGGTAGGCTTTTAATTTAAGAAATCATTAATCATCGCCTCACATGCTAATTCTCTATGAGTATTGTTTCGAACCTATATGGTTTGCTTAGAAGTGATATTAGTCTTAAGGTTTTAAAGAGGCATTTACAGATGGTTATACTAGTTATCGGGGGTAGGAAGTCAGTGACCTTGGTGACAAAACAAAGGTACCAGAAAATGCTAGAAATTCCTCCCTATCTCTTTTAGCGACGAAGTTATAGATATTCTTCTGGAATTTTCCTGTGACATCACATCCTGCCTAATAAAGGGTATAAATACTCGGAGGTACTGAACATGTTTTATCGTCTATGGAATCTCTTTGGAGTCATGTTCGCTTTACGAGTTGATTCGCTATTAGACGCTGAGTGCTCTTGTTCGCTCTATTGCTGTTATTATTAATGATCTGATGTCTGTTTGTCCTGCTAATTTGTACAAGACCTGTTTTTTGTTTTCTGTGCTTCATGATTTCCGGAATTTTCGTGAATAAAGCGTCGTTCTTCATTTTCCTTCTTGTTGGGCTTCTTTCACCCTTCATTGAATGCCTTTTTATTGGAGTTTTGACAAACAAAATAAGTTATAAGCTTTTGAATGTGTAAGCATTTTTAATATTAATGCCTGACAAACGCATGACTTCTAATTATTTATTGTAATAACAGTGTATGATGTCAGATGATTCATGAGTGACAAAAACCAGATGTTTATTCACTTTGAATTTGATTTAAAAATGAGATACTTGTGAGTACGGCTGAACGAAGTTACAATGTACGCAGATACGGAATGCAATGTGTTTTTAATATTCTAAAAAAATGTTTGTTGAGTTCTAAAAGAAGTTTTATGAATGTCAATCCAGAAGTTCAACTTCATCAGTTGATGCAAAAATTTAATTCCGATGAAGATGATATAAGTTTATATTGAATTATGTTTGTACGTCTAGCGAAAGAGGCTGAAATAATAGAAAATACTTCGGTAACTCATTTGCCTGGCTTATTGACGTATGATGTTGCGCAGTTATTCGCCAGAGAACCAGATGAAAATTGATGAAGATTGCAAATGATTATAACAAAGTTAAAAAGATCTTATTAAAGTGGTACAAGTTAACCACAGAAATATTTCTCCAAAAGTTTTTTACGCATAATAAAAATTCATGAAGCACCTGGAAAAACTTTTCCTATGAATTAAGAAGTATTAAATGGAGTTAAAGCAGATAGTTTTCAGAAGTTGTGCGACCTTATTATAGGGGATCAGATTAAATGTAAAGTGTTTCAAGAAGTAAAGGAAAATTTTATAAATGACAGGTCTAAATTGAATTAGCCAGATGATTTAGTTGAAAAACTGGATGACTATGATACCTTGAGGTCAACTTTCAAGAATAAACAACAGCGTAAGAAAGGGCTCTAAGACAAGCTCCTTTAAAGATGATCCAGCTATTGCAACTAACGAAAAGAAAAGGCTGTATGGTATTACTCATAATGAGAGAGGTGAGACAAAATGCTTCAACTGCTCTAATTTCGGGCACATTTCAAATAATTGTTCGGTTGAAATCTTGAAGTTGGAACACACATTTAAAATGATGATAAGTCGCCAGAGCTAATGCAAGTATTATTTTTATTAACTTTGGCGACTTGGTGTCAGTGAAGAGCAGCGATCAAGTTGATGCCTTGGCGATTCGGCAGCGTTTTAAAAGTGTATACCAACTTTTAGATTTCAAACAATTGTTCTTTGCCAAAACAACATGCCGAGAAGGTAATGAAACAGGGCATATAGCTAAAAATTGTGTCAACATGTGAAACAATCATTCAAGTGATGAAAGCTTATCTGTTAGACAAGTTGGCGAAAATTCAGAAGAGAGTAATTCATATTTAAAGGAAGCAAAACTTAATAATTTTGATCTAGTGCAAGCTTTAATTGATACAAGGAGTTCATGCTGTCTCTTAAAGATTGCTGTTGCTCAGAAAATTAAACTGAAACTTTAACCTGCTGTTAATAAATTATATTGTTTTGGAAATAAAAGGTTACCTGTAATAAGTTCTATTGGAAAAATTATAGCCGATATTGAAGTTTATAATGTAAAAGTAGAGGGCATAAGTACAGTCGGACCTCTATTTAACGAACCTCTATTTTGCGAATTTCTCTATTTTGCGAACTTTTTCTTGGGACCAAGAACATTTAGCAAATTTCTTCGTAAAATAACCTCCGAATAGCGAAGTGCATTCTCTATTTAACGAACTTTTTCTTGTGATCCAATATTTTTTTTCTCCCTATTTCTCAAAATATTTCTAAACATTTCAAACTTACTCTTCCTTTTAACACATTTTATGGTGATCAATGACCTTGAAGCTGGAAAATGTCAAAGCGAAAGTGCTTGAGCATCAAAGAAAAAAATTTAATTCTTCATGAGGTGGATAAAGGCGTGAATAAAAGGGATATTGGTTTAAAATTTGGTATTCCTGCAAACAGCTTCTCAACCATAATAAAAATATCGTGATAAGATACAGAATTATGATTCATCGAATTCTTGTTTAAATTTTGAAGTGGACAGTGTGAAAAATAAAAACAATACAGCAATAAATTGCGATGAAGACGAAGATGATGAAGATGGAAATGATCATGATGTAGAAATCAACAAACCTTCGTATGATGAAATGCTAAAATTCATTAATTTTATTATAAAATTATTTTTTAATTGAAAATACAGTGTATTCCAGGACGTTTTGATTTATTCTCATTTCCTTGCTGATTTCTTTTTGATGGGTAAAATACATAAAATAATTAGATATTAATTTACAAAATAAAGGTGTGATTAATTACTTTTTTAATAATATTGATTGTTTATGAATTTAAAATCTGTTTTGTGTAGTTTAAAGTATTTTAAAAGGTGAGTCTCTATTTAACGAATTTTCCATATAACGAACTTTTTTTCGGGATTTAGCAACTTCGTTAAATAGAGGTCCGACTGTATATACATTGTTCCTGATGATGCGCAGCCAGTTGATTTTATCATCGGACGGACATGGGTTGATCTCCCTCATATGGCTTATAGAAAAATAGAAAAAAGATTTCATATTGGACATCGGGAATATTAATCATTTAGAAACCTTCCAATTGATGAAAAAACAAATCGAATCTGGCTTGAAACTATGGATACAACTAAATTATAAAAAGAAAGCTTGCGAATTAGAATCTCTCCCCAACAAACGATGATAGACAATTTGAGGAACAATCTTAAAGAAGAGTTAAGGATGAAATACAACTTTTACAAGGAGATATTAATACCCTTAAGGACGAGCGACATACGTTGCTTCTTCAAATCCAAGAAAAGAATAAGCATGTTCATAACTAGAAGAACTACAACGATTCTTTAGCAAAAATGAAATGCATATTACGATAAAAAGAAGTGAGGTAAATTATCATTTCACTAGAAGATTTGTGCCCGTCTAATACGGACTTTTGGCTTGCCAACAATATCTCATATCTGCTTGTCACAGATTTATTAACGAAAGTTGCAATAGAAAATCTCATTCACATTGGCAGAGTGTTTTTTTAAAGTATTCAATTGTCACTCACTTTCGTTTTGCAAAATATATCAAAATTAATGTCTAAAATCAGATTGAAATAAATAGTGATTCGCAATTTAATAATACAATAGTCTCCCAATAATCATCAGATACCAGACCAGATGTCAGCTGGAATAACGGAAGAACCAGATTAGTGGAGTTCATAAAAAAGCAAAATGCAATTAAACAGTTCAGTTTTATCAAAGTCCTGTTTTAAAACAACAGGAGGGCTATTTTGGAACTAACCTCGTGATTTTGAACCGTGGTGAGATGACGCGGAAGACACCAGAGCTGGCATTCCTCCTCTCCATGCTTCCACACTACACCAACTCGAGGGTCTTTGACCCACGGGGTCGGATTTAGAGAGCTCCCAGATACACGGTGAATATTCAGTGGAATGGAGTTTCGAGCCTGGAACAGTCCAGCTCCAATTCCGAGACCTTAACACTAGGTCATCTCGGCCGACATTTTTAAAGCAAAACCAATGTAGTCTACTTAATCTAACAGATGAGCTTTAATGCGAAAACACAACTTTATTTCGGAAATTTAAATATATTAAAACACAAGCCTGCAACTCCGTGCGGCAGCCAAATAGACAATCGGTATAAAACTGTTGCCATTTATAACAATACAAAATCAACATGAAAGCTGCTGCCAGATGAGATCAAACATACTTAAATGAAAACATGAAACACAACATGCAATTACAACCATTAAAATAAATAAAAAGAATTAATTTTAAGAAATGCATTAAATATGCTGTTAAGACTATTAAAATAAATAAAAGTATTAAGAAAAACAAAAGATGAGTAATAAGAAATACAAAAGAAGAGTATTAAGAAATACGAAAATATCCAAATGCATTCTAACACTATGTTTATTATATAAAATGTACAAACAAACTTTTTTTTACTAAATGTATTACATTTAGTAAAATATCTTCTCATTTTATAGCGAGGTATGTTGACGTAGAAAAAAGAAACGCTCTTGTCTCCTTTTTCCTTTCCATGCATTACAAGATCTATGATCTCTTTTGACAGCTCATGGGTTTGCGTGTTCTTGTTTTGCAATAAATCTATTAATCGCACATGTTGTAAGGTAAATTGGTAAGCTTTTGTGCAGGATGAGTAGAAGTAACACAGAGCAATACATTTAATAATGCCGGTTTCATAAGAATAACCCAATTATGCCGTAGTATAACCGATCTAGTTGTGATTGGTTAATTTTAAAAGAAGTGTTTTTGTAAACATTAAAAATTATCCCTTTTTTGATTTCACATTGATTCCACAGTGCTGATGAAAGAAAAATGGAATATCATGTACTGGCGATGTTCCGTGTGCTAAGGATATGACAAAATTTGAGAATTAAAACTGGAAGTATTTTTCATTTGGTTGTCTAAAAGTAGTAAGAAGAATTTGGCAAAACAGCTGTTCCAGATGTTGAAATCCATCAAAAGAATTATGATGGTTTGATCACGGATGACTTAGGATGATGTAAGAAATGTGATATATTATTTTGAGATTTATTATCCAGTAAAATGTTTAAAGTTTATTCACAATTTATAAAAAATAACATAAAGATAAACAAATACATTTTTTAATAACGCGGTTATAATTCTATACTTATCGGGAAATCTCAAAGACGAAAATCTCTTAACCTTGTCACAAATTCAGTTAATTTTTTGTTAATTTTTTTATTGCACTTCATTTGTAAATCGAGCTGCATATACATTCGTTGTAGTTTCAGAGTTTTTGAAGATCTTTCTTTAAAAAAAATTAGTGTGTGGATCTCTTATGGTGAAACTAATAAACTTTGAGACCCATTATCTTAGAAACTGTTAAAGCTGGAAGAAAAAAAAGTATGTATTCGTAGGGAATATTACGCTCTTTAATTTGTTATATCAATTGTAATTATCCTATCCAATTGTATATTAATCCTATATTTCAAATTATTTTCTGTTCTTTAATAGAAAGGAGTAAATTACGCCAGTGGTATATCATGCGCGTTATATAGTTTGGACGCCAAATTGTATCTCAATGCAATCTTGGCGATGATGCTTTCTTGCCAAGAATTAAATTAGCCACCAGTTCCCGTTAATTCCAGCTTTCATGATGACTATCAACAAATCGCAGGGGCAAACTTTCGTTCATGTTGGAATTTACCTCGATGAACCTGTTTTTTTACATGGACAGCTATGTTGCACTTTCAAGGTCTAGGATTCCCAATAACGTGAAAATTTACACAAAGACAACTGAAGTACAAGGAAAATTATTAAACAACGAAAAATACTTCACACGGCATGTTGTTTACCAAGAGGTTTTTGGAATAAAGGAGGAATAAATAAAAATATTTCCTGTCATAAAACATATGTTTATTTTATTTGTTTTCAATCAATGTTATACATTTCTCTCCCATATATATCTATTTAAGCTTGGTAAATTTAAAGTGAAATCTCTCGAATGAAGAGGCAATTTGCACCCTTTATACCATGAAGGGTGATTTTCTAGTTTATTCAATAATCTTACTGTTCGTTCGGGTAACGGTTTACGACAATTTCTGGTTTTCTAAATTGTGGCTCTTATTTACCCACATGTTTAGTAAAATTACAACTCATAAAGTTAATTTATCAGCAGAGACTGTTTTCATACCATACACTTCGTTTTTCTACGAGAATCACGATAAAATTACCAGATTATTCTTCAGAAAGTATCGTTCATTTTACCATATGTTTGGTGATTTGACTATGTTGATCACTCTGTCACCTACCAAATACAATGGTATTCGCGAATTTATTTTTTTTATCTTGCCAGATGGTAAAATGGCGGCACTTTGTTGGATGGAATTAGATAGCGTTCCCACTCAAGTATACCAATATATCAGTAAAAATAAGGCAATTAATGAAGCTTTGAAGTGACCCTGATGGATCAATCTATAGGCGTCCGTTTTATGTATCTGTTAAGTGGGTAGTGTAATTTACTATTCTTCTTTAGTTTCAGTTTGAAAATGAAGGTATACGTTTAAAGAACTATCTTTTTTTGCTCGCTCAGCAATGTTTAGGAATGGCGAGTATATTATCCTCGCGTACAATATGCAATCACATTTGGATATTAGAAAAGCTAAAAGAGTCGGGATTTGAAGAACTGGCACAGGAGTTTACTGGTAAGTACTAAATTTTAGTATGAATTCATTTTCGTTAATGTTGAATTAAGTATATATATATATATATATATATATATTTAAATGATTTGTGAGTATGTATTTAAATTAAATTTCTCATTCATTGAAACTTAAAAAATTTATCAGATCAGTAAAGTGAATGTCGAAGAATATATATATTCAGAAGAATACTTGATTTGTAGCTTCTTTTCATATCACTCATATTAAATGATTTTTTTTTGTTTATGCCGAGTCGGTGGCCTCCGACCCCATTACATTTGAATTAATAAATTAAAGGTAAAAATCTTGAAATAATTAGCAAATTTCTTAGCTCATGACTTTGTTCTTACGATGATAAAAAACTGAAAATATTTTCTTCACTTCCTTAATGTATTTAATGTATCCTTCATCGATGTTCTGCCAATAATATAATATTCAATTGCCGTTTATTTTTAACTACCATTTCTTCATAAGTCAATTACGTTTGAAGTTCGTTTTGTTACCGCTTCACCAATTATTTTTTTTAAAATTAAAATTATGAATACTAGGTTATTAAACAATTACTACAAACGTATGAAGATATGTTTAATTTTATTTTCATCTGTGTGGTTAAAAGGAATGCGTCAAAATTATTCAATTTGCAATAGTTTTTTTATTACATCAGATAATGGCAAAAGCAAAAATTAAATAATTTGTTATTTTATGTATAATCATTTTTAAAAGACAGTTAGACTTTTATTCATTATGAGATTCGTATTCGAAAATAAATTATTTGCATTGCTGAAACGTTTTTTCCTTTTTTTTTTAACTCCATACTCATTACTGAAAACTTTTATTCATGATTGTCAGTTTTAATATAGCGAATATTTGATAAGTTTATATTTTGATTTATTCGTATTTTAATAGTATAATTATTAAAGTTAGGATAGCGTTTGATACCTCATTGGACTTTTAAACTTTGAATTAGATTTTAATCTAAACTAAATGTGAGTTTATTGTTTTTCCTCTTTTTTTCTGATATTTTGATGTCACAAGTTTCTTAATATGCTTAATGTATAACTCACAATACTTTAGTGCCTGATCGTAGTAACTCACAATAATTTAGTGGCTAATTGTAAACTAGTAGAAAGAAATTTGTGAAAATACTAAAAATGTATTCTAGAATTTTTTTTTTGATTGGTTGCAATTGAATTGAAAAAATAAGTTATTTTTACAAATTTGTTGATTGAAAATGCCGGCGCTCTAGCATTCAAAGACAAAAAATCAAACCATAATTATTTGATAGGACTATGTAAAAATATGTTGTGATTACTTTCAGGAATATAGTTTGTACTTTATAGAATGTGTAATCTTGTCTTTTAGTTTAGTTTTTGCGGAGTTAAAATAGTGTCAAATTTTAAACAAATGTTTTCATATAAATTAGATTAAGCATTAAATGAACACCTTTATTCACACTCTTACTGTAAATCATGCACATTTTAGGGGGGGATTAATGCCGAGTTTTCTAAAAATACACATTTTTGGTAATGATTTTTGATATTTTGATGCAGCAAAGAATAGATTTTTGTCAATGTAGTCGAAAACGGCAAAAGTATTAAGTATAATATGAATTAACAAGCTAGTATGTTAAATATTTTACCTTCTTTTTTATGCTAACACATAGGTATTTTCATAATTCTTTCTTTAATTTTTGTTATTTTCTGTATTTTAATTGGAAACTTCTTGCATAAATAATAAAAAAAATTATAAAAATCAAGTGATCATAAGAACAAATTACAAGAATGTTCCTATTACGTTTTTTTCCCTTCATTACTTGAGCATCTTTCTATTATTTATACTGTGTTTCTTAAAACTGTTATATCTAAAATTATATATTTTTTATGAAGAATATGGATGGGTGGAATATGTATAATTTTTTTTTTGTTTTTGTCTTCAGATTTTTTTTACTTTCAATTCTATGCATTTGGAAATAGTTTTTCATAGAATTAAAAATAAATTGTAGGCAACTTATAATCGACATATAATCCATATAGCTCCTAAATTTGAGCTGTGTCATTTAAAGAGTCTCTACTTTATTTCCTATTTATGTTTTCTGTATTTTCTGATATCTTATTTTCGAGAAATTACTATTATCTTTCTTTACTGCACAACTCTAAAGCAACAATGTAGTAACGAAAATTATATAAAATTTACACAAGTTATGAAAATATTGAAATAAATAAGACGTATAGGATGGTTTGTTGTTTCCTCTTTCTTGGCGCAAGAGCCAGTTTTGGCCATACTGCGCCACTCAAATGGTTAAAAAATAAGATGTATAAGGTTCAGTATAATTTTTGAACATATATACTAGCTGTTCTGAATATCTGCTGCTAAATTATATTGAATACATAATTGAAACATTTTTAATTTGATCAATTATTATATTTATTAATTTACAAAATAAATATATAAATCTGAATGATTTTCATTTTTATTTATTTATTTATTAGGAAATCTGTTAAGATGCAATAGTTTTGAGTAATTGGATAGTTTCCCACTCCAGGTCTTTAAGTACATATTAGAGTTAAATTTCATTGCTCACACAAACATAAGAGATTTTAGAGAAAGAAACTGAAATTTTAGAAGGGAACATTACCTAAAACTCTAAATGCATTTATTTATGTTTAAACACTTTTGAAATTGAATTCACTTCTTTTGAAACAACGAGGTCGCTTCACTTGATTTGTGATGTAAAAAATATAAAAATTCTGGTATGATATACAAAATTTTTCTGTAATCCTATTTTTCGAATATAATTTTTTTTCAACAAAAAAAATCAATTTTTTTTAATGAAAAAGCGCTGTCCTATTTTAATATATTTAGTTTTACATATTCTTAAAACGTTGACGAAAACACAAAGGTCTAGGAAAGACACATGTATTCCAGGTGCCAGTTTATAAGATTGAGATAATATAATTTTTTTTTTTATTTCTATGAGAACAAAATTTTCTTCCCCTGCAATTAACTTGTAAAATTTTATGTGCCAAAACCGCTCGCACGTTTTCACAAATCATGATCAAAAATTATAGAAATGGTGTTTCTATCCAATAAAAAATTTTTTGTCAAACAAAATAAGCAGAATAAATGTAATGCTTTGTTGAAGTTTTAATAACAGTGACTTTGAAATTGTTCTCATTTTGAGCTACTAAGCATCTCGGTATTAATATCACATATCGTTTATCATATGGATTTAGTCTACCTATTCATAACAAAAGAACTGTAATTAAATAGTTAGTTTTTGAGGAAAACAAATATTTTGAAAATTGTTGAATACGAGCTGAACTTATTTCGTTTACTACAGTTAGTGTAAATTTTGTATTTATAGAAATAGCACAATTCTAAAAGCTCTGATCATGCTCGTTCAAAATATACTGATAATTTCAATGTATAAATTTTAATAGGGCAGTTGCAGTGGGAAGAAATTTAGTTTATATAAATAATGCCTCTATCGAGGAATGAAAGTCAGATAATATCAATCGAGGAATAAAAGTCGGAACAAGCATCTTGAATACTCAACTCAAAATACTGCATATATACTTAAATATCTGTTTTATAAGCCATATATTTTGTCTAGCCATTTTACCTTACGCGACTCTATTCAGGGTTCCCAGAAGCCCTCAAAATGCACTAATAGGGCACTTATATGCATATTTATTTTTAGGGGCTTAAAGGCATTATTCATAATTTAAATGACTTTACAATATTTCATAATTTTTGTTTTGTTAGGTTACGTCAGATGTTGAAGGAGATCTGCAGTCTGTAGTACCTAAAATATTTTCTATTGGAAATTTCGAAGACAACAATTTCTGTATTGTAGCCGAGAATGAAATTTTATGCAGAACGGAAAATTTCATAACAGCTATTGGAAATAATGAAAATTGATGGTGGTAATATACCAAACAAAGTCCTCACTCTTTATTGCAGAATATCACTTAAGTATAACATTTAAAGTTATATCAAATTGGAAAAAATTGTATTTTGTCAATTTCTGTTATTTATTTTGTAGTGCCAGTATGTTTTGTTGTTCGCTGTGTGCGAAAGATTTTTCTTATGTTCATTTGTATTTATCTCATTTAAGGAATGTTCACAGATATGATCCTAATTTTTATTATATTTGTGGCTTCGACAATTGTCCTATAGCATTTACCACTTTTTCGTCATTTAAAAAGCACCTGTATCAACATGATGAATTTAAAAAACTAAAAATACAAATATATTAACTTGTAGAACATGTGGATTTAAATCATTTTTAAATTGTAAGTTTATTTCACATTTTAAGAACATGATATTATTTTCTGCCCTTTAAAGAATTGTCAGCTGAAATATACAGTTTATTCTTCTTTTAAGTCACATTTGTCAAGATATCACTCTTGTTATGTCTGAAATGACTTTAAGTCTGAGATCTTACACCTGCCAAAAACAGAAATCAGTCACAATTGTCTCATTCGTTCCAATCAGGTTGAAAATTTCAGGGGGAATTCAATATTGATCCCAGACTACAATAGAAATGTTGTATTATTTATTCTGAAAATGCAAGAAAAATTTTTACCTCCCAACTCTACCATTTGTGAATTAATAAATGCAGTAAATGAATTCCAAACAGATACCGTTTCATTAACTAAACATTCTATAGTAGAAACTCTTAAAGAAAACAATGTAAATGAGAATGTTCTAAACTTGGTTTTAAATAATCGTGCAACGAATAATTTAAATTCCACTTTTAATGTTATGAAATCACAATATGCTCAGAAAAAATTTCTGAAGGAGAACTTTGATTTGGTTGACCCTGTGCAATATATATTAAAGTCGAAAACTCAAGTTTCAAATTACCAGTATATATCTATTAAAAACGATTCAAGCATTTTGAAAAAAATAATGAAGTTTTAGATTGCATAATGTCTGCATCGGAAAGTAAAAATACAAATATTTTGTCAGATATTCATGATGGAATCAATTTTAAGAACAACCCTTTGTTAAAGACATTTCCAAATATACAAATTTAGCTATATTTTGATGAATTTATGGTTTTTAACCCATTAAGAAGTTATCAAGCAAAACACAAGCTAGGTGCATTTTATTTTACACTAGAAAACATTCCATCTAAGTATCGTTCTTCAGTGAAAGATATACAGTTAGCAATTTTGTGCAGATACCCAGATATAAAATACTTCGGCTTTAAAGCAGTTCTCCAACCTCTGATAAAAGACCTAAAGTTATTAGAAACCGATGGAATAATTGTTTCAGGAATACCTCATAGTGTCAAAGGTGGAATTGTTTCGATAATAGGTGAGAATTTAGTTGCTCATCAAATAGGTGTCTATGTTACTAATTTTAGTACAAATGTACGTTGTTGTCGCTTTTGCATAGTAACAAAAAGCTATATGCAGGCTAGTTTTACAGAATCTAAATTTGTACAGCGTACAAAGCAATTGTATAAGCACCATTTGTCGTTAGTAAATATGGATTCAAAGTATACATCTGCTTATGGTTTCCTTTTAATTGCTTAAAATATTTCCATTGCAGTAGCATGCTACCGCCAGATGCAATACACGATTTACTGGAAGGTGCTGTTCCATTTGAATTGTGGTTTGATTATAAATTATTTTATAGTTAAGAAGTATATAACCCTATCACAATTAAATTGCCACATCAAGCATTCAAAATTTGGGTTTCATGATGCTGTTAACAAACCAACCATAATTCCAGAGCCTTTTCAGAAAGGTATTAAAATGATTGCTGCCCGTACGTGGTGCCTGTTGAGATTTCTGCCATTATTTATTGGTCAAAGTGTTCCAGATTCTGAACCTGCATGGTGTCTTCTCTTAACATTAAAAGAAATAGTAAATATTGTTCTTGCACCAAAAATCAATCTATCTTATGTGTCTTATTTGTCACACTTGAATGAAGATCATCACAATCTCTTGAAAGAGATATTTCCTACTGTTAAGCGCACACCTAAATTTCATTTTCTTGTACATTATCTACGACTTATTCTTGCATTTGGCCCACTAACTTGTTCCTGGTAAATGCGCTTTGAGGCAAAGCATTTATTCTTTAAACATGTTGCCGAAAGCATTAAAAATAATCTAAATTTGCCATACTCGTTGGCCTAAAGGCATCAACAGCTACTATGCTATTATAATTTGGAATCTTTACGACCTATAGGGAAAAAGGATTCAGTGATAAGCGGGAAAATCATAGATATGAACAATTATTCAACAGAGATCACACGATTACTTTCAGACTACGAAGAATTTTATTCATTAAAAAAAGTAGAATTAAGTGGTATAATTTACAAATCAAGAATGTGCCTTGTCTCTGGATTTCATAATGATGAACCAATTTTTGAGAAAATCATAATAAT
>BGPR01019815.1:7077-28666 GCA_013235015.1 Araneus ventricosus
TGAGTAGCAAAATTTTTTTATGGAAATGCTACCTGCCTTCTTATTTTTAATTGGAGCCATTACTATGTAAAACGAAAACAAACAAAGCTATATTAGTTACTTTTCATTTTAGAAACAAAACTAAATCAGTTGCTTGTATTTTAGAAATAAAATTAAGTTGGTTGCTTTTATTTTAGAAACAAAACTAAATTTAGTTTATTTTATTTCTTCCAGATATTCTTAAATTTATGTAATGACTCAAAATACAATAATGAAGTTATGTGGCCGAAACTGGAACATGTAGTGTTCGACTTTTGGCCACCTGCATGGTCAAAACTGGCACATATAGCAAATTTAAAGTACCAGTTTTGAACACCACCCATTTAATCTTAAAAATAATTAATTTTGATATGAAATCAGAATAAAAAGAAAGTTTACCTCACAAATCCTATGGGTAATCACTTTTAGAATCTATGTATATAATTCTCTTACATGGCGAAATAAAAAGGTCAAATTTCTTAATCGCCGTATAGCAACATATCGCAAGTTTAGATTGTTTACATTCGAATCTGGGGCAGCAAAATTTTTCAAAATGAGTTTAATTTGGGCAGTTTCAATTATAAATTGAAATCGTCAAGATAGGTCTAATGAAACTATTGAGGAATCCAATCGGAATGAACAAAATAGAATCAAGCATTTTTGTGTACGGAGCGAAGTTGCCGAGCTGCAGGAACATAATTGTGGGAACATAGTTGTCTGTTCTTTTATACATGTTCTGAAGCTTATCTGATCAACATTCCAGCGAAAAAAGAGCATGTTTAAAATTTTGGTGTAAAAAGAAGAATTTTAGAAATTTTAAAAATTTTTGAGAAAAAAGGCTATTTTGTTAATTTTAAAAAGTAAAAAAATTATAATTAATTTGGGTTATAATTTTTTATAGTGAAGCTCAACATGTTTAAAGCCATTTGTCACGTTAAACTGTGCTTTTTAAGCTAAAAGTTTGTGAAATAGGTTAAATAATCTTTCGTAACTCAAACTTTTGGTGGTTTTAACGCATAAATAACTACCCATAGATAAAAGTTATAACTCTCTTGGCTAAATAATTATTGCAGTGAGTGTGTATGCATGTGGTGAAGGTTTTTGATCAACATATCAGTGAAAAAAGAGGATGTTTAAATTTTTGATGTAAAAAGCAATAATTTTTAAAAAATTTCGATAAAAGTCCATTTTGTTAATTTTAAGAAGGTAAGAGTAAATATTTAGTATAGTTTATAATTTTGAATAGTGAATCTAAACATGTTTAAAGCCATTTGTCACGTTAAGCAGTGCTTTTTAAGCTAAAAGTTTGTGAGATGGGTTAAATAATCTTTCGTAACTCAAACTTTCTCATAAATAAGTACCCAAAGATAAAAGTTAAAACTGTCTTGGCAGAGACTAATACTTACTATTACTTATACTTACTAATACTAAATTACATAAGACTAATTTATTTACTGCATTCAGTTAGCTGTTTCGGACAATTGCCATGGCGAAAATGGGAATTCAGTCACTTCCAATTTCCTAATGCTATTAATTTAAAATCAACTAGATATATTTCGAAATGCGTAAGAAATCTTTCTGAAGTATGAAATATCCTTCTGCTTCTGTGTTTACTGCCTAGTAAAAGTTGCAATATATTTGAGAATGGGCGTTATTCGAAGTTCGAACCTCAGCACGGCAAGGAAATAAGTTTTGACTGATTTTTGGTCCGCTTTCTTTAAAAAAGAATTTTCTACGCTTTGTATATTTATGTGAAACGAATTCTTTGTTGAGAATAGATGCAGTCAGTGGCGTAGCGAAGATAAGTGATGCCCGGGTTTATAATATGATTTTTTCGCCACTCTTTCTCATCAGCAGTGACTTTGTGTAAACTGCTCCGCGAGCATGGTATTTTTTCGCCCTCATCGTATTTCAAATTAAAAATGACATAAACACATTAACGTTTTGTCACTATGGCCAGTGACATCGCGAGAATTGTGAAGTCCGGGAAATTATACGATCCCAGTCGTCATCAGTGGCTTAACAAGTGTAGATGGCTCCAGGGGTGTGGTATTATTTTTACTCACTCTCATCATATTTTGCTTTAAAAATGGCACAATCGCTGTAACGTATTGACTAAATAGCGGTTGCTAAGACTGGCGGCCTGGACATCTGTATCTCCTTGCCCCCTCCGGTCACTGCAGTCCTTCAAAAAGAATCCAAATACGGATTTATTGGTTGCAATCTCAAAAAATTAAAATCAAATAAAATGGGTCATTTGATTTGTTAATGTGTTCTTTTTAAACAGATGTAAATAGCATTGGTGTCAGAGCCTTCTTCGCACTTATTTTCCTGTGATCTCAAGTTTTACAATGGTAACATTCTATTTTTCTTCTTTTCAGTGATTTGTTGCATTCAGAACCCGCCCGATACGAAATTTTAAGCTGGAAATACATCTTCGGACTGTTCCACAACATTTGAAGCTCCACATTTTAAGCCCATCAATTTATGCGGGTCATTCACGGTAGCTCCATGCAAACTACACAACCGATCACTTCAATCCCCTAGAGCTACTTGCGTACCTTCGTTGCCACTTAACGGGAACCCCGTCCTGTTCTCCCGAGAGAGCTTCACTCCCTCCTCCATCTTGTGGTTTTCGCTTTTGTGCGAGAGGGTCGCTCCCCCTTACACAGGATGGCATCTCAGTTTTATGGCTAATGCGTCGAATTAATATCCGGACCGTTTAAAAATTCAAACATTTCGATTACACCTAGGCAATTCTCATTGGATTTTGCCATTGACGAAGGATTTTGATATGATATGCGCCAAATGGAGTTGTTAGGTATGATCGGGAATGTCCCGTTTCAGGTAATATGAGGCAAATCAACCCGATTTATACAAGAAGACAGATGTAGAGGGCTGCAGCAATATAGACAAATGTAGACAATAGACTTTTTAGCTTAAAATTTTTCTTTACTACTAATAAATCATTAGTTAGTTCATTTTTACACTGAGCCTTTCAGAAGTTTTTGAAACTTTGCGCAACGAAAGATAAAAGCCCAAGCATTTCTCAAAATATGAATCCAAAATAACATATTTTTAGTTTCATGTTCGTTTAAGGAAAGAAAATTAAGAAAATGTAAACAAATAATTCGGCAATAGAGAAACATTTTTATATTCATCTCATTATCCAAAAGCTTGGAATAAATTTAAAATAGCTGAATTGAAAGCATTTCACTTATAAGAAAACACTGATTAAATTATTTAAAAGTCAATAGAATAGCTATTATAATACTGGATTAATATTAATAAAATTGTTTACAATGGTTAAAATTATGGATTTTCTTTAATATAACGAATGGAAATTCAAAATGTAAAGGCATATACATCCAGAGGGCCCCAAGATTACAGGCCCAGGTTCCAGGCACTCAAATATGTTTAATTAGCCTCAATGTCATCCAGGAGTGGCGTTTGTATTCGTCCGACGCGACTGCATGATCTGCCCAACAGGGAGGCAGGTTCTTCCCGACAGAGGGGCACGACCTGCATTACAAGGGGAGGGTTCTTCGTCCCATGTCTACGTAAATGGCTCACTAATGGAGAACTTCAGTATTTTTTAAAAAGGCGTGAAAGCAATCCGTATTTATAGGAAAAAATAATTCTAATTACAAATAGGAAAGTTATGTTACAAAAATTTATTTATTTAACTATTGAGAGCGATAAATGTACAAAATCGCAGAAAAGATTATATAATCCGAGACGCACTCTCATTGACTGACTGGATTTTAACGTCACATGTGTCCGTCTCTTCGGCGACTCGTATCGTCGTTCGCCACTTCTCAGTTATATCCGGAGCATAAAATTCATTTCTTAGCACATTTTTATTCAAATGCCTTGAAAGAATGTGTATTTCTGTGAATGTAATAGAAAGATTCTCCTGCAATCAGCACTCAGAATGTGCTAAAATGGTACATGCTATTCTGTAGTATTTTTATAGATCTCTTCGAAACAAAGCAGGCTACTCAATTTTTTTCAGTATAAGCCTTCCCTCCTCCTTGGTTTATAAGCAGAAAGCAAGGAAAGGAAGCAATACAAATTTGTTGTCAGTACATGTGTTTGGCCAGGCTTCCAGCTTGCCCAATGGCAAATGGGCCCCCTTACACATAAGTCAATATGGACTCTCGGGATATGTACGTATAAGAGAGGGAAAATTAAGAAGTATTTTTTTCCTACACCAGTTCTGGCTGGCGTGGGGCCAACAGAAAGAGAGGTAATTTTTAAAAATTTTTTCCCTCACTCCCACCCAAAGCTTGCTCCCTCGGTATGTCTCTATTCGCCTTCTCTCATTGGCTGTTTATAGATTTTGATTTCTCTTCATATTGATCCACAGAAACAAATCTTGTTCATTGAATGTTTGATTTCTTTTGTTAGAAGGCAGTCTTCGAAGAAACAGACTTAAAAATTTTCTAAAACATTGTTCAAGTAAAAAATTTTATAAGAAAGGATTATATCATAATCAGGTAACATGGAAATCATCGATAGTTGAATTCTATTGGATCTAGGATAAATATTTATTTGCATAAAATACAGGCGAAGAGGAAAATACTTGGGAATGAAATTAACATTAACATGCCCTTCCAACCCGTTTGAAGAGATCATAACTTCTTATCCCATGCTAAATAAAACAAAGCTCAAAAGTGATCTTTCCATTTTATATCGACGAGAAGAATATGTGAATGTTTCTGGAGTTTTAAAAAATTATGAGCTAATTTTGAATAGTGGACTCTCAAATTCCCGTAGTGAATTAAATTCACTGCTTGAAATCATCTTAAACATACCGATGACAATATCGGAACCAGAAAGGTGTTTTTCAGTGATGAAGAGAATTAAGACATTTTTACGCAGCACAATGTCAGAAGACCGTCTATCAACATTAGTCATGATTAGGGTTGGTAACAGTCTAATTGATATTGTACAAAATTCAATGGAAAAGCTTCTATAGCTTAATCTTTCTCCCTCTTCTGCTGTTCCAGTCCCAAAGAACGGGTCTGGAGGCCCGTGGGGGTGCGTCATGGGGGCCCGGCAATGCCCTAAACGACATACTAAAAGTCACCGCCGGTGGGGGACATGAATGTGGTTATGGGGGGGACGTATCAGTTTTTCTTAAATATCTCGAAAACTATGGGTTCTAGCGAAAAGCACTTACTAACAAATTTAAACTACAAAAAATTGTTGTGATTTTCGCCTTTGTGAGAGGGGCACACTCCCCTCCACGATCGCATTTTAGATTTATAGCCTTGTGCGCTGAATGGAAAGCGGGACTGGATGAAAATCCAAACATTTCAGCCACACCTCGCTAATTCGCAATGGAGTTTGGCATTGACGACAGGTTTTGGAAATTGGGCTCCAAATGGGAATGGGAACAGAGCAAATTGCCGGAATACCTGACTCTAGTGAGTCTACCTCCACTCTTGGGGGGAGCTGTGTACGGTATGATTTGAAAGTAGGCTGATTTAGACTGGAGACATCACGGTGGAATGTGTGCAGTCTCAGGGAGCAGCTGAACCGTGGAGGGGGGGGGGGTGATAGGTACAGGTATTGTCTGGACCACCCAGGTAACCTCCTTTGTTGCCGTCGGTTTGCAGAAAGGGATCGCAGGCGTTCAGGAATTTTGTGCACTAGCAGGTTACAAGAATGTCGTATACGTGCAAGGCAGGCAAGAATGTTGTGCACGTGCATGGTTGCAAGAATCGTAGAGCTGGGACTTGGTTACTGTGGTTGGAGAGGCCAGCACAGCTGTACCTCTGTTGGTTTTAAATCAAAAGAGCGTTTCTTGGCTGGAATCTGGTTGATACTTTTCTACTAATTTAACAGGTGTGAAACGAAGCGCTCGTAAATGCTCAGCTTAAGACTGACGTGTGTGGCCTTTATTCCGCGTGACGCAAATTTGCATGCGGTTCTTCTCCCCCTACAAGACATCACATACATAGTAATCTACTCCCAGTGAATCAAAGCGAGATTCGTTTGGTTTATTTAAGTTATATTAACGTCTCGTTTTGATGCAACACGAAGGATATTTTGGATGGACCTCGTAGTTTTGAACTGCCGTGAGATTACGAAGACGACACCTGAGCTGTCACCCCTTTTCAAACTTCCGCACCACACGAATGGGAGGATATTTGACCTTCTACGTATGATGTACGTGCTAAAAGCCACGACGGATCTTAAGACGAATCGGGTTTCAAACCTAGAAGTCCCTCGGCTCCGAGGCCGACACCTTACTACTAGCCACAACGGCCCACACAGACTACTTAGACACATCAAGACAAGGAAATAACTTGAGTGTAACAGAATTAAAAGAGACATAAAGATTCGTGAGCTAACGCGCAGAAAAAGAAGATTGTGCACGAATCCTAACATGTGCGACATGAAAAAAGCTAAAGATTTCTTAAGATTAAGATTGGCATAAGTTTTGGAAAATTTGAGTCAATAGTTCGGTATATATTATATGAAGAAATTAAATATCAATATTAGTATATTAGTTTCAAACCCTTAACAGTTTTATTTTAATTGCTATCTAAAAAGATGAACCTTTCTGTTTTGGAAAGGGTCTGTCGTTCTCATTCACCTAAGAAGGCATAGAATACTTGACACATGTTTTGTACAGAAAAACTCAAATAGATATGTAGATATTAAACAGAAGTGAAAGATAATAATTAAAATAAGATTTCTGCTATGAACTAATCCAGGGAGCTCCATATTACAGCGTTAATATATTTCCAGTAAACATGTTAATTTAATTTCAAAATTACTGATTTTCATCTCAAAGATATATTGTTGAATGAATGATCCTCTTTATGTTCTGAATTAGCTTCTTCTATTATCTTTGAAAAACTTACAGTTATTTAAAAAAATACTTTCCTCGGATGAATTAAAATATCTAATATATGATTTGTTTTGATTGATTCAACATGATTAAAAATTCATGCAATTGCATTATATACTTTAACAAGTCCTATAGAAAAATTATTACATTAAAGACACAAATTCTTTCGACCCGGTGGTTATGACCTCTTTTTATGACAGAAAATGCAAAAAGATTAATTATGGAAATATCAAATAAGATGAAATATTTTCCAAGTTACAGCCGTGAGGAACAATTCTGAACTCTGAGACTTGTGGATGCTTTGTAGAAAATAATGTTTCTTTGTTTCTGCCGCTACCTCTGACAGGATAATTTGCAGATGTCAGAAATCACACACACACACACACAGGTCACATTACTTTTTCAGTATCGATTAAAAGAATCCTTACAAAATTCCTGCAGAGAAATATTTTAAAACTCTAATTATTTTCTGTTAATGCCTAAAATTTTCCTCGAGTAAATTTTAAGCTCCTTTTTCACTTTTTAAAAAATTGAATCTTTCAATTTTTAATTAAAGTAAATAATTAAAATTTCTGATCAGTTAAAATAAGTTTGAATTATTTGAATTATATAAAAAAAAAATGTTGCAATTAATGCAAACATGAGATGCGAAATTGTATTTTTTTGCATGAACATATCCAGAGAAGCATAGGTTTAGAAGCATAGAACAGCAATATCGAGATGCACATTGTAATATGATGTCAATAGTTTTAATTTGAAACATAACTTATTTATAATTATATTAGAATTCCAATTAGTCAAAACCGAATTATATAAATTTTCAGTTATCCAGATTTCGGAAGGACAGAACATAAGAAAGGCGCAGTTCGGGTCCTCGCCGTAGACTTTTCGTGAAAACTTCGGGATAAAATCATAAAACAAGTGTTTCTTAATTAAATTATCTATCTCTTTAATACAATATTTCTACAGAATAGTATAATGGTTACAGAATATATAAATCACAAGCTACTACAGACTCTTGCTACATGCGATAAACTTATGTTTTATTTAGAGTAGCTTTTAATGGCACCATCTGTTGACAGTACACTGAACTGCATTTCGCGTAACATTATTTACTACACATGTTCATATTTCCCGTAATATTCAAATTTCGAATTCAAATTCCAATACAATGTTTCTTTTACGTATTGCCGAGAATTCTGTAAGTTTCGCACAATTCGAAAGAAAACTCTGCATGTTATAATAAAAAAACATACGGAGTTTGAAATTTCAATTTAATACCGATTTTATTTATATTCTGATAAATAATTTTCTTATCTCACTTTGGGTCCTAGTAATATTGCTGAAGGTCTTTAAAATGACCCATGAATCAACCTCCTAGCTAATCGCGTTTCCACGCTACACTTATTTATAACCTTACATAAAACTAATTCATAACAGTAACGCGCATGCGCCTACACTGGTACGATCACGCCATAGGCAAAACAAATACTGTGCGACAAACTCTTACAGATATGATCTATCTGTTGTGGGGTTAACCATTGTTTTCGCATCATTAGTCTGGTAGTTACTAGCATTTCAAATCTGACGATATTTTGTCGCGCAAGAAAGTTCGACCGACTATCACTATAACGAGCGGAAAGAAGTTTTCACGTCAAAAAGTCTCATATTTTCAGCTGCCAAAAATGATGTCACATTTTTTTTCAGTGTACCTATATTAAAATACTGCACTATCCCTCTTTTTACTCTCTCGTATACGAAGTACAAAAAGAGAAAGATTTCTAATCGTCAAATATTCGAAATCGGAATTTGAAAAATATCCACGTTTTAGGCTTCCCCGAGTCATAAAAACACGATTTTTTAATTATGTCTGTCTGTCTGTCTGTGAACACGATAACTTAAAAAATAAGGGATAAAATTAAAACTAGAGGGATGGAATTTGGTACATAGTTTTATCATCATGAATGTAGGTCCGTATCAAATTTTGGACAAAATCCATGGAACGGTTGACTGTCTATCGGTCTGTATGATCTCAGATTACGCGCCATATTGTGTATAGGCGCACGACGTCTGTAAACTTCGGAATATTACTAATATTTTCAAACATAAATTGCAACACTATTTTTATTGTTCTTTCTATTTTATTGTATTTTCTCTCGCAGAACTTCTTGAATTCTGCGTTTCGGGAGAATTAGTTGCCAACGACAAGAGTTTCCATCATCACTCCATCCACTTACGATATAAAACACCATCCTTAAGGTGTAAGGAGTCTCAAAGAGCCCAATATCGTTATGTTGCAGGAGTCTTCGGGGCGAGTTCTGGCCAAAATGGTCGATCGTCCGAATTTAGTTTCTTCTCCAGAATTGGCCTAATAGCAGGATCTTCTAGCTGGGTCTTTTGGACCTGAATTGAAGACCAGGGATCCTCAGTTGTTAAAACTTTCACGGACATGTCTGTTTCCATTCTGAACTTTTTATCTGCATTCGTGCAATGTTTGCAGTTCTCTTTACAGGGTCTTCGAGAGAGGGCATCTGCATTTCCGTGAGAGGTTCCTTTGCGATGCTGGATTTCGAAGTCATATTCCTGCAGTCTTTAGATCCAGCGAGCTATCTGGCCTTTAGGTTCCCTAAAATTCAAAGCTATCTAAGGGAAACATGATCAGTCCGAAAAAGAAATTTCCGTTCATAGAGGTAGTGATGGAAATGTTCTATAGATTTCACAATGGCTAGTATTTCTTTACACGTGACACAGTAATTTCTTTCTGGATTACCTAAGCTCTTGCTGAAGTAAGCGATGACACACTCTTCGATTCCAATCTTCTGAGAAATCACGACTCCTATTCCTTCATTACTAGCATCCGTATCCAAGATAAATTCCTTGTCAGTCCGAGGATAGGTCAAGACAGGGGAAGTTATCAAAGCCTACTTTAGACTATTGAAAGATTTCTCGCATTCAACGGCCCAATTAAAGTTTGATCTAGCTTCAGTTTGTTTATGAAGGGATCCTGCTATAGAAGAGAAATTCCTTACAAAACGACTGTAATAGATGTAAAGTCCAAGGAAACTTCGGAGATCGTATACTGTCTCTGGACTAGGCCAATCAAGTACGGCCTTAGTTTTTTCTGGGTGGGTTTTAACTCCGTCTGTTGAAATTATGTGTCCAAGATAAGAAACCTCTTTTCGGAAGAATCTGCATTTCTTTGGACTTTGTATGAGGTTGGCTTTTTGCAGTCTCTGGAATACTTTACGAATATTATTCAGATGTTTTTCAAATGTTCGTCCTACTGTCATAATGTCATCAAGATACACTAAGCAGGATTCAGACGTAAGTCCACGCAATTCTGTCTCCATTAGTCTTTCAAATGTGGCAGGAGCGTTACAAAGTTCGAAAGGCATTGCCTTAAATTTCCAGAGTCCTTGTCCGGTGGCGAAGGCTGTCTTTTCTCTATCTTCAGGTTAGATCTCGACTTGCCAGTATCCACTTTTGAAGTCTAATGTCCAGAACCATTGGCTTCCGTTAAAAGCATCTAAGGTTTCGTCTATCCGTGGTAAGAGATAACTGTCCTTTATCGTAATCTCATTTAACTTCCTGCAGTCAACACAGAAACGTGTCGATCCATTTTTCTTCTTAACAAGCACAATAGGCGAAACCGAAGGTCCTGACGATTCTCCTATTATTCCGTTATCCATCATCTCTTTAACTAGGCACTCCGCTTCTTCTTTCTTTGCAAGAGACATACGTCTTGAATATTGTTTCATTGGCGGATGATTACCTGTATTAATTCTATGTTGAGTCATATTGCAGTGGCTGACATCAGAGTCACTAGAAAAAAACAAGTTCTGAAATTCTTGAAGCAATTCTCTCTCTGTTGCGATTCGGACGAGCAACGATATCTACAACTGGCTCACACGTCGCAATAACAGGTCCTTTGTCCACAGTCTTGGGTTTATTGCCCAGATTCTGAACTCGAAGAGGGATGGCTTCTCTTTTTAAATCAACGAGTGTGTCCGCCACAAGACACCTTGCAGGGAAACTAGGCTAGGAAAGTCCGTCACGGCGTATCTGAATTGTCCAGAAACATCTGGAAGTCCCTAGATAAGACATTCCGATCTTAATGGTATAATAGTTTTCTCTTTAGCGAATACGGAGCATAACTTTGAATGCTCTGCACTGGCTGAGAACAAATGAATTTCCTCACCTCCTGACCGTATCTTATTCTTCTCCAGGTTTACTGGGAAGTTAAATTGTTGTAGAAAATCCAGGCCGAGAATACAGGGATAGATGATGTCAGCTACGTAGATTCTGTGTTGGAATTTTCTGGATCCGCATTCAATTGTTGCATCCAGTTTCCCGTGTATCTCCGCCTTTTCACCAGTAGCGGTCTTTAAAGAAATGTTAGTAGCCGTGTAAATAAAATTCTCCTTCAATTTATGGGCCAAGTCTCTTCTTACGAAAGTGAGATTGGCTCCAGTGTCCACCAACATCAAACAAGGGATACCGTAAATAGATCCTTCCAAGTAGAGTCCATTTCTTCCTCCGCAAAGTGCGGAAACTTTCAGTTCTTCCTCAGGGGCTTTATTGAGAAAAGGCAGCCTTCGCCCGTAAGACGGCCATACATCAGTTTTCCTGGTTGGGTGAAATCGTCTGGCATTCCCTCAGTACGTGCCCCTTTTTGTTACACTTCGAGCAAGTCACGTTCGGATTTCGTCAAGGAGTGTTCTTCTTCCCAGCAACATGACTGTTTATTAATTTTTCCGAAGTTTTCAGTCAACAGTCGAATTTTTCATTGTTTTCTTTCCCAGTACCATCCTCTATATGTATCGATCTTACATTTCGGGATGTCTTGGAAATAGTTTTCGCAGCCTCATACTTTATGCTGTATGCCAAAGCTGATTTCAAGTCTTTGGCATCCATCAACCTTGTTGCGTGCTGAGTATCTTCATCTTCGTAACTTGCAAATCGAAATCGAGTGTATAGTAGGGTGGCCCTTATTATAATGGCGAAAAATTTACTTAACAATTTTTAAGCACACACTCCTTAATTTTTTTCCTTTTACCATAATATGAAAGTATTCCAAATATTTCTTCAATATATAAAGATTAACCCGTTTCGCATCGAGCTTGATTATATAAAAATATAGGAGTGAAATCGAAAAATTAAATATTTTTTGAAATGTATATTTATTATTCATATTAAGAATGTCTATACATTGTTAAGAATTTTAATAATACGCATTTAATAGTTAACAATACAATTTTAATAATTTAACATTTTTTAATAATATATTTAGTCAAATTTTCGTTTCAGAGTAGCCTTCTTGCAGTCCGGATACTGCTTCCCTGTGGTCTTCGACACACTGAAGAAGAAATTGCTTTTGCTCTTCATCTACAGTTTGTCATCCATTAAAATCTTGCATCAATTTCACCCGTCTTTCGGCTGTATCATTAACAACTCTAAGATTTTGGAATATTTCTTGTGACTTTAAATAAGAATCGCGTCCCTATCCCAAAGATCTGGACTGATATTCAGGAAGCTAATGTCGATATTCAGTTTCACTTAATGTATAATTATAAATTAGAAAATCTTGTTAAAAATTTGATAAATGAAAAAAAATTCACTATCATTATAAAATCAAAGAATAATGTCTAATAAAAATTATTCTTAGTAAATAAAATATATAGTGTTAAAATTTAAATCTTACCTAGAAGAAAGGGAACTTCATTAGGCTGGACATTACATTTTCTTTCAGTATGAAGATTTTCCCGTTTCAAATTCTCTATGATGCGCTTTTTGGATGCAATATTAACATTTTTATCAAAAATCGCTAAAATGCTTGATTCTTCATTTAAGTACCACAGATGATTACAAAACTTCTTCAAAGCAATTGATGAAATGCCCTGATTTATGTTTTCATATTTCTTTAACTTTTTTAAAAACATTAAATCATTAAGTGGAGCACCAATTGCGGATGAACTCTCTAACCATGATTTAACATACACTGTCACAAGAAACAAACAAATGTTCTTCCGACCATTCACTTCAGACATTTTTAAAGACAATTACTGCCTGAATAAAAATATTTTAAAGGAGTAAATGGCCTTTGCCATCCATCTAGCATGATGTAAAGCCCTGGTGGTCTGATTTTGATAGTCGAGTCTGAGTTCTTTCCAATAAAGACTATGCATAATTCAACGAGCTCCCGATAATCGTTCTTCAAATTTTTATTTTTAACGCATTGGAAAGATAATTCATATTACTCAGTATTTCTCTCTCACTACATATTGCGTTCAAGTATTTATATCCGTCCGTATAATTTTCTTTTTCCAAATTATTCCATTTTTCTGATTTTTTTAAAGAAAGCTACATCTGGACTAGAAGTCACTTCGTTTAACTCATACTCGAAAACACTTCGTAGCACTAATTCATATATGTGATGCCTACATGGAAAATATGTCATCTATCGATCTGCAAACAGCTCTAGAAATGTAATAGCACCGTTGATACGACCGTGTTCGAACTAGTTGTGTCAGAACAGAGAATGTGAGCTTTATCTTCCAATACCCAATCTTTTAAAACATTCCAGACAGCCATAGCTTGCTCCTTCCCTGAAGAATTTTCTAATTTTGGCACTCCCAGCAATTTTTCTTCATCTTTATAAGTAACAATAATAGGCAGTCTTTCACTTTTTAAATCTCTCACATTTAAAGCAGGTAGCAATTTACTATCCCAATGAACGCATACGAAACTAGGTTCATTTTCTTTAAATAATTCTTTAATCCTAGTAGCTTTCGTCTTAAGAAAATCTTCCCGATATCTTTGGATCGTATTTCTATTAATTGCCAATTCATCTATATTGTGTCCTAAAGACTCAGCTACGGCTTCGAGAATAAAAACAGCACTTATCTGACTAATGTTGAATCAATCGAGTACAGCCTTTATTTTTGGAGTTAAGAAACATTTCCTCCCACGTACAATTCCCATTCTTAACTCTATCTGCGCATTTATGTTTTCCTCAAGAAACGACTGGGCAATGTTTGATGAAGGCCCAGGTTGATCAAAAATATCTTCGGTACCTGACAATTCTTCTGATGAATCCATGAAATTATCATCGATCTCCAAGCTATGATGAGCCTTAGCCCGTCTGTTTTCTTGTTCTATGACTCTCAATAATACCCTTTCTTCACGCTTTGCTAGCTTCATATCGATTCCCATTAGACATCCTCTCCGTCCTGGTTCTCTTTGACTCAATAAAAATTTTCTGTGTTCTTCAATTTTTATGATTTCCAAGGCATTAGCGTGAGCAATATCAAATAAATTATTTAAATCTGATATAAAGTTACGTTCATTTTCTTCTTGCGTTTCTGACCTACGGCAGGCACTGTTTTGAAGATTGCGCCAATAATTGTACATCTTCATGATCTTTTCTACACAGTGAGGTGTCGCTCTTGTAGGAATCCTTGCTTTCTCCCAGAAAATGAGGCATTCGCGCACTACCAAGTTGGCACTTTCCCTTATGGATAATTTAACTTCATGTAAATTATAAAATAGCACCTATTGTACTTGCCGATTAGATGGAAGTTTGCATCCGGAAATTTGGTGACGTTCACTACCAATTAAATAAATATTTCGATCACCACTTCTCATATTCGAAGCCATAATTGCGCTAATAGTTGATCCAAACAGCGACTGAAGTAGACTGAGAACGAGACGCTGGCGTAGGAAGGAGCGAGACATGAACGAACAAGTCGCTGCTTGCACGCACGTGCTTCCAACTTCTGCCGCGATGCGGCACGTGTTCCCGACCTTTGATTTGAACAAATGAGGCCTCTAATTGTTTCTACAAAAGGAACAAAAATGGAGTGTGTTTTTATTTGAAATTAGAACTTCAAAAAATAAGGGCTACCCTAGTATATAGGTGTTAATAACTGCAGCGCCAATGGACCCCAACAGGTTAAGATTAGAGGACCCACTAGTTAAGATTATTGGAGTTAATTCTAATTAAAATTTACGTTTATCCTTTGCTTAACTTCCTCTTACTCACATAAATCTTATAGTGTTTAAGTGCAATGAAAATTGTACATCTAAGTAACCACCGCCAAATTTTGAATGATTAGAAATTATAACATAAAGGAGAAAATTTATTCACTCTTAGATATTATCATAGAAAGCAGTCTTGTTAAGTTTATCGTTTATGAAAGTACTCATTTCGATGGCAACTTAATTGATTCCATTAAAACAATAATTTTTTTAATTTGAATTCTTAAATGGTGCGAAAATAATTTTGGTGCTATAATTTTTCGAGAGTTTATCAGAAAAAACGCCAAAATTTCTCTTAATGTTTAATGAATGAAAAAAGAAAGTAAAACAGTTCCAGGATACATATTCTGCCATGTGGATTTTGGAGCCCCGACACACACATTCCCATTTGTTATTAAAAGAGATGAAAGAACTATAATTAACAGCAAATTTTTAAAGAAATTATGAACATATTTATGCATTTTGTGTATTGAAACATCGGAAGCAGAATGTCATTCGAACGACACGAAGCTAGATCTTCGATTATTTAGTAGTATCAGATGTAACTGCAAGTAAAATGTCTGCGGTTATATTGCGTTAGTATTGCTTTTCTCTCGTTATATCTTCTGGCTAGGAAAGAAGTCGCTTATTGCGCACAACAAAGTGACATATCAACGGGGGCGGATTAAGTTAGATGGGGGAACCGAGTTTCTTGGAGGCCCTCTGAAAGCATTATTTTTACATTTCGAATTGCCAGTCATTTGGTTTCAAAATACAGGGTATTTAATATTATTGGACGCATTTCAAAAATTAAATAAAATACTAATAATGTCCCAACTAACGTTCTTATTTAAAATGAGAGAGCATTAAAAAAAAAGTTTTTTTAGATAGGTAACGCACCGTTCCGGTGTTCTAGGTCGTGAAATTCGAAAATATTCAAAGATCGCGTTTAGGTGGTTGTAAATTATAGAACACGTCCTTTTTTTCGGAGCCTTTATTTGCGGAACTGTTAAATCTAAGAGAAAAATAAAAGCATACATTTAAAGGGAATTTTGCTCTCGTTAATTTATTAAATCCAATTCAGAAAATGAATAACTTTCGAGGTATTCAAGAAAATCTGAAAAGGGAAATAACGAAACACACATCGGCTTCTGCTGATCGGTAGCCATTACGTATGGAAATCTCTCACTGTAGCAAATTTCGAACGCCACGTAACTGAAAAAAAAAGTTATTTGATCTGCCATTTAAAAGAAAAATGCAGTTGTAACTTTATTAGTTTTTATTATTAATTTTTGAAATGGGTTCAATAATTTATGACCACCTTGTAATATAATATTGCATACTTTTGATAATGATAACTACATTGTTAATAAAAATATATTTAACATTTTATAATCGTTACATTATGCAAGTATATAATCAGTATATATTCAATTCGTTAATTACAACTTAACTAATTATAATAAGAATGTTTTGAATTTTCATAAGTGTATCGTAACTTAAATATTATCGAAATAAACTAAGAATCATTGAATAAAAGAAAATACAAATAACTTTTTTTAGCAAAGTTGATTTCTGCATTTTTACTGAATACAATACTATTCTTTTATAATAACATTAGTGAGGCACAAGATTAAAAAAAGAATTAATTTAATGCTAAATACTGATGAATTAAAAAGTGTGAATGCAAATAAATTGATATTTAATATTAAATATAGTCAAATCAACATATAATCTTAGTTTATAAGTTTGTTTTCTTTGAAAAACCAGTCAACCTCTTAAAGAACCAATTTGTTATAAACCTTTTCTTCTCTCAATTTTGTAAGTTTAAAGGCATGGATTCGTGTACGGAAAAAGAAAATGACCCAAACAATTTTTTCTAAGTGTACGTTTAAACTAAAAATTAATGCAAAATCGTATTCAATCTGTTCGTGTCCTTTAGAGTTCGATTCTGCCATAATATTCTCATTCCAATATTTTGATATTTCTTTTCAAGCAGCTTATATTCTTGTTAAAATATCGTGCCTTTTACCTCACTCAAAGCATCAAGATTTTCAGGAAAATATTCAAGATGGGAGTGCAAAAAGACCACTTTTAGGCTCATATTACAACCCAATTTTTCAAAGTTTTCCGGCATATTTGTCTCTATTATTGTAAGTTTAGGACCCTTGAAAATTTCTGAGAACGTCTTTGAAACTAAACTACTGTTTTCATCCCAACCAATTACATTTTCCCCTTAATTTTTTTCCCCTTCATTAACTGTTTTGTAACTGAGCCGACGAACACGCCTCCTTTGATTTTATCTTTCTATTAATGGGGCAAAATATCAATTAGATATCGAAGCCAATCACCATTTTTATCCAAAGACCTAAATAAAACTTTCAACCTTAATTTTATGTGTAAGGATGATATGAATACTCGTTTTGGATGCACTAAGTTCATCTGAATCACATTCTTTGATCCAAAATGTAAAGTTTATTTAAAGGCCTTTTCTTCCTTAGAGAGTGTTGTTTTCCGATCAAAGAGATCATTTTTAGACTATCCAGTTTAGTAAATTTTTATTTTTAATTCTTGATTCTAATACTTGAGCAGATTCTTCGGAAGAATTTAAATTGCGTACTTGATTATTTAATTCACCCTGTGTAAATTTTTGAGCTTTAGCATTTGTTTTTCGGCTTTTGTATTTTAGCTAATTATTAGTACTGTTTTATTTTAAAATTTTGCTTCTTTTAATGTAGAATTATATTTTATATTTGTAATTTTCATTTTACTAAGAAATTTAATTTAAATTCTGATAATAAAGTATGTTATTCGATAGGATTTCACATTTCAATTTCTGTTAAATATCCTTACCCTATTTTGATTTGTGAAAAATCCGTGGGTGATGGAAAAAAAATATAATTTTTTGATCAGCTTCGGGTCATTTATGATCATTTTCGTATCTGATTTACTGAAAAAACATATGACAATCTACAAACCCAAGTTTCATGCTGGCATATATCATCATTGAAAATGAAAACCCACCATTCAGTCTAATCACTGAAATGACAGCTTCGTGAGAAGAATTCTAGATAGACCAGAAACACTAGCCTATCTGAACTAATATTTTACATCTGGTTGAACAGGAATAGGTTTTGTTATATTTTTGAGTAACTTAATTTATCTCGATATAAAAATAATTGAATTTCGGGATCCTCTTTCAGCTGGGGACCCCAGATACTCGCCTAGACTTTAATCCGCCCCTGCATGTAAAGAAAAATGTTTACACTTCCATCGTTCTGAAAAAAATTACGATCTGAGTTTCTCACTTAGCATCTTCTTAAGCATCTTTTCTTGGAACCCAAACAATTAAGGAATATTATTAGTTGTTATTGTTCTTAACATGAGTCGATTATTCAGACAAAAAGTATCAATATCCATAGACATACAAAAAGGTGTAAAAATTAAATTCGTATCAACTATATACGTACAAGGGAAAATATTTCCTTTTAAAATTCTACTAATTCTATTTAAATCTAAAAAATAATTTTTATCTGAAATTAAATTTTGCGAAGTAATAAAGACATAATTGTATCTCACAATTGCTTCGGTGCTCTGCAAAAATGGCTGTTATGCCACTTCGTTCAGTTACGTATTTATATCGTTCCTTTATAGCCAACATTTACTGATATGTCGTTGGCAAAGACTGCTATTGCATTTTTCAGCAGATTTAACATCAAAATACTGAGAAAGGTTTTTTCAGAGATGGTATATGGAAATTTACCAGAATTAGAAGGCGACAAGAAATATCGTCTCTTCTTAATGAGTAAAGAAAAAATACTCCTCGTACCTACTAATTTGAGACACAACGTGTGGAAGCAGTGGAAGAGTGGGAAGAAGTTCGCAAGTGGATGCATGATCTGCGTTACGTTCCTGGATTGGATCTTACAAAATTTCTTTTTCTGGCGATCAGATGGAACAATCGATCGAGCAAAACGGCGCAAGACCTTGTGTCAGATCAAACTATGAGATATTAAAACTCGCTTTGAAATAGCGTGCAATATGTCTAGTAAACAGTGTACAAACCTTGTGGGCAGAGCTGGAGGCACATAGTGACGAAAATTTTGAAACACCTTATAACGGCATAGTGTGTATTTTTTGGGTTACATGGATGCGGGAAGCATCACATGTCCCTTGAGACTCAATTTGTCATGAAATCTCGATCCTCAATGGTTTCTACTCGGCTCAGTACCAGATTTACTTCTCTTTTCCAAGCCCTCATGCCGGGATGCAGGGAAAATTTTTTAAATATTTGTACCTTTCCATGACAGTGATATACTGTTCTGCCTTTACAGTCACCCAAGAAGAACAAGAAACAATAATGACACTCTTGGCCTCTAGGGTCCTTGGGATTCATATGCAGTGGCCGCTTGCAAGTCTCTTCTGAAAAGCTGAGGTTGAATAACTCATCCTAATGTGCTAATGAAACTTCTGCTGCGAGAATGATATCGATTATGAACATCTTGCTGTTGAATTTTGGAACCTACGTCATAATAATTCAAAGAAAATGCTAAAAAAGTTCTGTTAGATAAGCGAAAACTCAAATTCCTTGGAAGGAGAATGAAAAGAAAAGCAGTTGACGCTGATGGAGGAAGTTGTAAAGATTTAAAAATTAGATAGACGCAAAATCGTGTAAATATAATTAAAAGTTTTGGCTTCGTAGTGACACTTTTGGCATAATATCTCAGTAACACTTATCGATGTTGCTCTCCGTTACCATTCGAAGGCTTCCCAAAATGTCCCTTTCTTCAACTCGATATTATTTACGATAAAATTGTTGAATATCTTCTCAGCATTTTCGTTTTCGATATTCTGGAAATACTCTTATTTGTACTGATCAAGCTCTTACAAAATTTATTTCTCAGCTAGTATAGTCATGTATCATAATACTAAAATGCAGTTCCATTGTTATCAGGTAATGATGGTTATCAATTATATGCCACAAATTGGATAACAGAGAACTCTATATGTATAAAACTTTTAATCGTTATCTTTATCTTTATTTTTTTGTTTTAATTTCTCTTTAATAAAAAAAATATTGGCTGAGTATTTTAAAATAAATACAGTAGAGGTCTCTACAGGAATTTCTCCCTATGAAAACCTAATCGCATGTTAAATAACTTTCAAAATATTCTCCATGTAAAGTGGTTTGTCTCCTATAACATTTTTCAGACCTTGTCTTTTCGATTTTTGTCATTTTTGAAGAAAGTTCAATTTTTATGCATACAAATCGTTCACATGTGCCTGTTTCTGGAACACTCACTTTTCCATTCCAGCTGATAACACATAACAATAGAATGCTATGTGAAGGTAATGCAGTTGGGGACATGGGCTTCTACAGAGGAGCAACATTTCTACGGGTCAAATTCAAGAAATCAGGGGTGGAGGTGGAAACAGCAAATGGATGTGACAATACGTATTTTATGTTTATCCATACTAATACATATTATTCTCTAAATTGGTGAATTGTCTTCACTTTTGAGCATTATATTTATACAATAAAAATTAGTATAGTTTTAACAAATTTATAAAAAATATTAGCTTCTTTTAATTGAAAGTCATAATTAATATTTTTTGAACTTATCACATACTAAAGGTTTATACATTTACTTAAATAACTGCAAATATCTCTAATCTCCGTGTAACGAATTTTCTCTAGAGCGTATTTTCAACTGGAACCAGCATTTCGTTATAGGAGATTCCACTGTATCATATTGGGATTAAATAGATCTTTGAAAAATGTTTCAAAGTTATGAAAAAATACTGCAGTTCATTTTAATGTTCAAACTATATTTATTATTGAATATCAGTTTCAAGATGAACTGTATAATTCTATTTTTCGTTCGATGAATACATATAATCATAATACGTGTGAAAAACAGAAATACATTGTAGAAATCACACCATTTGTTGTTATCAGACCCATTTTTTCCTCTAAGTAGATCAACAAAACTCTATTTTGTTCTTCATTTGTTTTCGCAAATTGTACCTGTTAATGCATCTTTAAATTTCAATTATCTGAATTTTGATATATATTTTATTTGTATATTTTTACAACTTGTTTGTAACGTGATCCATACTGTGTAACCATTAAAATATTGGCTTTGATGTTTTAGGAGTTGTATTTTCTCTTTTACTAATTATTAGTTATAAAACTAGGAAAGCCATATGAAGAAAAATAATATAGATAAAATCTGGCTATTTTATTAGGTGAATATCTGTTGAAAGATTTGAAACCAGCCTTTCAGGTGGAAACTTCGTTGATATTTAAGCTATATATAAATGTCTTTCATTCCTAAGCTTTTAAATTTTAATATTTCTGCAGAATTCTTTATATTTTGGCAAAGGTAGGTGCTCTTCATAATTTCGTTAAATTACTTATTTATAAAATGTTTCTACTTTTTTATTTCTCTTTTTGTGTTTTATGCTGTACATCTTTTATAAAACAAATCTACGACTCTCTTGCGCAGTTGCTAGGATTTCACAGAAAAAAATTTGTGAAAATTTCCAGTTAGAAATATTGGCCTGTTTTAATTAAACCCAGATTTATATCAAAAATTTTGCCGTCGATCCAGATAAAACCTAGATTTCTATATACCAGGTGTAGTGAAATTTGGCTTGAGATGAAGTGAGCAATGCCTTCAAAACCAT
>BGPR01019816.1:0-28661 GCA_013235015.1 Araneus ventricosus
GAGCTTACAACAAAAATGAATATCTCTTACTTTAGCAAATAAAACCAAGAGGAGAGTTTTAATATTATTTACCAATACCTATAAGTGCAAACTCAAGTTTATAACATAATAATTCTTACATACCGAGAAAGTGCAAGAAGAGAAACTGTTTTAAACACCTGCTTTTGGCAGAGCTGAAAGTGAGCTTATCACAAAAATGGATATATCTTACTTTAGCAAATAAAACCAAAAAGAGAGTGTTAATCTTATTTACCAATACCTATCGGAGCACACTCAAGTTTACCTCTACTAATAATAAAAGCGAATGTGTGTCCGTGTGTGTGTGTCTTTTGGAGCTCTACATCTACAGGACAGACTGTTAGATCTGAAGCTACCAAATGTGGCACAGATATACTTTGAAGTGTGAAAAAGTTCACCTCGGAGCGATTTTTTTCAAAATTTTAGTAAAAATTTTGTTTAATTAAAAATTAAGCAAATTTTGGCGTTTTTCGTTGATAACTGCCGGAAATATTATTACACAAAAATGATTCTTGTACCATCTTAAAATTCAAACAGTTATCTTTTTAATGATACTAATTTAGTTGTCGTCCATTTTCTCCCTAATTTTAGTAAATTTTCAAATGATTTTAATGTATAATTTATAGCAAAACCTTTCATTTCTGCAACGAAATTCAATCCGTTTCCATTGATTATGCAAGTATTTAATTGCGTGCTTCTCTTCCATTGTTGAAAACTGAAGAAACATCTTGATGGATTTTACTTTCTTTATTCACTTTTTTCACATCTTTTTTCTATGAAATATGTAAACAAAGTCCTCTAAAATAGTAAGTATATTAGAAAATATATCAAGCTCAAAAATTGTGTTTGCTAATCTTTAATTCTAGTTATCGGCATTTTTTGATTCAGCTATCATGCGACTGAATGTAAAGTGTGCCGTGTAATTTAAATTTAACAAAATTCAATTGAGATTTAATTGAAATTAAAATTAATATTCCCGGCGAAAAATTTGGTCGCCGAAGTTGGATAGTTGTATAATAATTCATAAATACTACAAGGAGAGAAACTGTTTTAAAAACCTGCTTTTGGCAGACATTTATTTAGGTGAAACTGAGTTTACCTCAAAAATGAATGACACTTTAGCGAATACAACTAAAAAGATTGTTTCAATCTTATTTACCACTATCAATAGGGGTACATTCAAGTTTATTATATAATAATTCTTACATACCTCTAGTAGAAAAACTGTTTTAAAAACCTGCTTTTGACAGACATTTATATAGCTGAAAGTAAGCTTGTCACAAAAATGAATAACACTTACGTTAGCAAAATATTTCATTTCCTAAACTGAGATTGAACTTATTTTTCACGTTGAAATGTGTGTCGAAAACTTGATATGACCTGGATTTCAATCTCGGTTCTTTTGATTTGCAGCCAAATATTTTACCCATAAACGCTCAAACCGGTTATCTTTGTTCTTTTATTTTTGGAAGAGCTTTGCAAGTACATTACCAACTGAAATATTTCCTTAAATCTTCTTCCAACATTGTGAAAAATGCGTATCTGTACAATATTCCATCATTTTTAGCTGAATTCACATAAATTTGAAGAAAGGATATTAAAAGTTCGTCAAAAAAGATGTTAATAACTAAACCCAATTAAATCTTAAATTTCTCACACGGCAAAGAAAAAAATTGAGCAAAACATCTATAAGGAGTTCGTCAAATTGGTTGGATATTCATTGAAATACAAAAATTCCCTTAGTTCCTGACTTAATGATCTATTACGGCAATAGCTTGCTGTTTCAGAAGAGGATACATGATAATATCAATAACAAAAATTAAAAAACATGCTCCCATTAGCGTTCTTAAAAGTAGAAGATAATTTTTTATCAGAAATTTGGTGGTCAAAACTAAACCGCAAAAGTTTGAGACGCCGATAGAAATATTTTAAGAAAGTTGGAATTTTTTAATCTCACTTACAGTATATTTTTAATTTTTTAAAAAAATGTTTAGGAATTTTCTTTCATATGATATTCATTACAGCTTAATATCCTAATAGCACTTCACTCTTTTACAATATAGTTTTGACCTGCATATTTTTGATTTTAAAAAATGTCTTCTACTTTATTCTACACGTTAATAAAAGCGTGTTTTTATTTTTTTTATTATTTTCTACTTTTTAATCTTTAACATATTTATCAATTCGCTATTATAAATATTATGGAATCTTGCAATTAATTTATTCCGAAATTCACAACTAGGTGGTGGGGGTCATATGCAATCAAAATTTAATTAAATTTTGATTAGCTGATAATTAACATATAAAGATATTAAAATATTGTATTATCATCAGGAACACACAATTTCAGAGCTCTAAAATTTCAGGAAGTGAGTGAAATTCGATTGCAAACTCCATCTTTACAAACATAAAACATATCGATTTACATAAAAGAGTGTGGAAAAGTAACAAAATTGTAAAATTTTTGCTGTATATAGAAATATATCTGTAAAAACGATTTCCTTAATTTTATTGAAACCTACGATATAAAATATGAATAATGCATGTAACCGTCTACCGATTACATTCATTAAGCATATCTTTATTCATGAAATATTTCGTAATTCAGTTACAAATATCTCAAGCCATCTAGAATCTCTATATTTCAAAACCTTCTTTTGAAGGCTGTAAATGTTAGCACAATACGCAATGCATATTATTTTGAACCTGAAATTGATTTCAACTGCATTACAAGCGTGAAAGGACGATCAACAACCAAAGTACACATCATTTAAATGTTTATAGATGTTGTGTTTTAACTCTTTGCTAGAGAGCATTTTTGATAAAGGTTAATACCATCGAATAAGTTATTTTCAGTACTGAAAAGTGTTTTAATAATGAATAATGGAACAATAATGGATTTAATAATGAATAATGTTTTAATAATGAATAATAGCAGATGAAATCCTCAGTTGCTTGAGAGTACCAATCATAATAATTCATCTAAACTATTCTCAGAAGCTTTTATATTTTGTATTAAATATTTTAAAGATAATTCAAAATGTAATTTTTAATATTCAGAACGTAATGATCTTAAATTGTTACATTTCCTAAATCTCTATGTAAAAAGAATTTTCCATTGCTTTGAAATAAAAAGTTTTATTTTTTATTTAAACCACTGGTTATTAGTGCCAATTAAAGCTTTAGCATAATGAATTAGAACTTGGAATTAGAATATTATATATCCGCGTATCTAACATAACCGTCTAAATGATATTAATGATCTCAGCCTAATCATCTTATGTTGAATTGATAAACACAGTGTTACCGATCACGATTGTTATCTAATTAAGCGCATATTAAATTATTACTTCGGACGGCACTAATATGATTTAAATTATTTTGTAAGTAATTCTTTAATTTCATCAATTTCGATGCTTGAAATCCTATTTTCACAGAATCACAAACTCTCCCATTTCAATCCAATATTTTAGCTGCATTTTCATTGCCTAATATCATAATCATCATTAAATATACCGTAATCCATTGTTGTCTGGATGCGAGTAAAATGTTTCAGTATTATGAGCACTTCATCGCAAATTTAATTTCAAATTTACGTCATTTATGGAACACATTAAATGCAATTCCAAATATTCCTAATAACTGAGTAAAAATTTACATGCTATCTAAAGAATCCCACATTTCTAAGATTAGTCTGTGTTTGGGGAAAAAACGATTGCCATATGAAATATAATATAATTATATAAAGATAGTAAAATACCCATTTCTATATATAAGAAATTTTGCTACTGACTGGGTCTGTAATGCAATATTATGAAAATATTGCGTTCATAAAGAATAATTTTTTCTCAAAACTCTGGAGGTCAAAATAAAAATCGAAAAAAAGTGAGGCGCTGGTAAAAAAGATGTAAGTAAATTAGAATTGCAATCACATTTATAATATATTTTATAAGCGTCTCACGCTTTTATGATTTTTGTTTTGACCTCCAGAGTTTTGAGAAAAATTTATTATTTTCTTTTTTAATGCATTGGTAAAAGCGTTTTTTTCTAAGTTTTTTTTATTTTTATTATTTTCTAGTTTTTAGTCTTTAATTCATGTCATAATTCAGCATTATAAATAATTGGAGATCTTAGAATCAATTTTTCATTAACTAATTCCACCAATTACTTTATTTAAAAGAGCTCTAAAATTATTGAAATATTGCATTGTCATCAAGACCCAATGAATATACAAAATTTCAGATATACAATACATTAGTCAATGAGTGAAAAATACAACACAAAATTCTGACCTTACAAAAGATATTTCGAACTTAAATCCATTGTTCTTCAACTAATTCCAGCAATCATTTCTTTAAAAAGATCTATAATAGGATATACTTATTTTTATTGAAACATTTAAATTACTGTGCAAAGTCTTTTATTTCTCAAAAATATTATAGATGGCGCCACTGAAACCTACCAAGTGCAAACATAATTTTGCGAATTTTTTTAATTGATAATTGAGAGCTCTAAAATTATTAAAATATTGCATTGTCATCAAGACGCAATCAATATACAAAATTTCAGAACTCTAGTGCATTAAGAAGTGAGTGAAAAATCGATCACAAAATTCCAACCTTACATACATACAATCATGAAACATTTCGAACTTAGTAAAAGCGTTTAAAAAGAAGATAATCTTTGAGAGCGAAAAAACACTTGGCATATTGGAATGAGCATTACACACACGGCTATGTATTAAAATAAACTAATTAACGACTTCCAGGAACTAGACAGTTTTCTCGAAATCCGCAGAAAACATAAAAATATACTCATAATTGTCACAGATTTGTTTTTTGACGATGACCAGATAGAAAATGAAGCTGAACCATTGTGGATTGCCTTGGCTATGAATATTTAAGCGAAGGAAACAACATAATGGCAAATAGTACATGTCTCATATTGAAATTGAATATAAAATAATAAGAATAGAGAGTGCCTTAACTTTTAGAAAATATGTTCTCATACATATAAAAAAAGCGAATAGCTTGATACACACGTTTGTCGTTTGATAAACAAATATAAATCAAATTATGTCTGATAGTGCTTCTACCACTGACTTACAATTATTTATATTAAAGAAGATAAATTATTTATATTGAAAAAAGAGAAAAACTAGATAGCAAATTCATTAGGACTGTAAAGATGGTAATCGGGTAAATCATGCATCTCGGTCTTCTAATAACAGAAAAGATTTTGAGAATGTGAAAACGATGTCGATTATCATGAGCCATTCATGCCCAAGTATAATGTTCTCTGTACACTTTTATGAATTACCTAAAAATGACCTTTCATGACAATAAAGGGTTAATACACGTCTTTCAAAATGATCAGCTGACTCAAAACTCCGCTTTGCCTTAGTCGAGCCAACTATTTTGAGCTTTTAGACTTAGCTTCTAGCGATGTATTTTTCCTGTACTTTTTTATGAAAATGTTTTATTTGCTTATTTAAAAAAAATTTACCTAACCTAACGATTTTAAAAGTTGAGATTAAAAATGGCGTATTAAAATAAGTCATTTATTTTGATTTATTAAATCTGAAATATTTGTGAACTTTTAATGGAAAAATATAACAGAGAAAGTTGACACTCTTTACATTAAGAACTGCAGCAGCATATTTCATCTTCAGTAACGATGTAAAATGCATATTTTGCTTGAAAAATATCCCCCAGAAAAACCAACTTGATTAACGTTTAAGATTTCCGACATCAAAGAAGCCGACAGTTCATTTCCGGTAATTTTAGGATCCAAAAGAATAACGGAAGAAATTACTCTAATAATGTTCACATGTATATAGTTATTAGGTCAAGAATTGTTTCTAAGTAGGTAATTTAGCAATATAAAATGTTTTTTTTATTCAGAACTAGCCACCTTTGGGGACCAGTACGGAATAGTGGTTTTCCCGGCTGTTAAACTAGTAATACGGAATGCATAACTATTTAAAATTTTCCCTTTTGTTGCTTGATAAGAGTGAAGAATATGAATTTAATGAAATGGGAAATGTATGCGAAAATGATTTACCTATTTCTAAGCTTGCTTTAAAATAAACCATTTTAATATTAGCTGCATTGAGTTAAATGTCCATTTCATGGCCAAATTTAACAGAAAAAAATTAACAGGTGAGAAAAGTTACAAAGTATCTATGTCATCATATATATTGGATGAAAGAATTAAAAACAAAATGAAATAACCTGAAAATAAAACTAAATTTCCGAAAACACTATAAAAATATTAAAATTATCCTTAAAATAAAATAATAATAAATAAATATACCGAGAGCAAGCGTCAGAATTTCCCAAATATTAAATTTTGTGAAGAATAAAAATTTCCTTTTAGAATTTCATATTTATCATGTCTAAAAGAAAAAATTGTGAATTATAATAACTGTAAATTTAAAATTAAGCTAAAGTTCTTCAAATAGAAAGCAAAGCAAAAAACAAATTTCCGTTATCACAGTATTAAAAATATTAATTTGGAGCTAGGGCGAAAGAATATTTCAAGGTGAAGAACTTTATAAAATGAAATAATCTCTTCATTCAAGACCTAGAGTTGAAAAAAATGCTTTAAAAAGTGTATAATATTCAAATGCAGGAAAGTGTAAATCTATATCGGAGCTAATGTGGTTAATGAGTAAAATAAGACAAATTATGTTAAGCATAGCTTTAACAATGAAAGAATAATGTAATTAAAAGTAAATGTAAAAATGAAATTAATTGATGAAACAATGAAATTAGTTTGAATTTCAATACGACAATGGAAAGCATTGTTGAAATCATAAATAAAATATTTTTTTAAAAAAATTTGTGAAAAGCGGACAAAAAAAATTGCATATAACAGATATCATTAAAAAGCTAATTTTTGAATTTTAAAATGGCGTTATAATCATTTTTGAGCGATAATATCCTTTTCGAGGAGAAACGTCAAAACCTCGCTTCAATTTTAATTAATTAAACTTTCAACTAAAATTTCAAAAAAATCACTCTTGAGTTCTACATTTTCACTAGGGATGGTGGTTAGTGCAAAAAACCGGTTTTTTTTCACCTCCGGTTGCTCACTCTCGGTCACTTTTGAGTTGCACATTTTCACTAAGGATGGCGGTTAGTGCAAAAAACCGGTTTTCGGTTAAACCGGTTTTTTTCACCTCTGGTTTAACCTGGCGGTTAAAACCGGTCAAAATAACCGGTTTTGTGGACAGAATTTTTTATTTATAATGATATACAATGAGTAAGTATTAATACAATAATTAACTAATATAATAAGTAATGATTATAAATAAGTAATTAATACAATAAATAATAATAATAATAAATGAGTAATTAATACAATAATTATTGTAGACAAAATTTTAAGAATTGTATTAACTATTGTAGACAAATAAAATAAAATAGAGAGTACAGACGTAAATAATCTTATTTTGTGTTATTTTCGTCTATATGTATAATAATGAAAAAAACTATGTCTAAAATTTTATACAGTCCATACATTTATTAAAATATTTTTGGCACACTGAAATTTTAACAAAATGTTCCACTCTTCTGCGATTAAAACTAATCGAGTTATGAAAGCTTGACTATGACTATTTTAGATCATCTCAATGTCCGCCTCGAGGAAGCGGTGGCCGTTTATTGTCCTAACATGACGAAATTCAAAACTTCATAACTCGAACCTAAAATCGAGCCTATCTTTTGATAGCTGATTTTGCCGGGTTTTTTTTCGGTCTTTGGATTTAAAAAAATAACCGGTTTAAACCGGGGGAAAAAATAACCGAAAAAAACGGTTTACCGAAACAAAAAAAAACGGTTTTCGGTTTAAACCGGTAGGTTTTTCCCATCCCTAATTTTCATTCTCCAATGTATATTTATGCCAAATTTGCCAGCTCTGCGTCCGACGGTCTGCCTAGTAGAACGCCAACAGAGAGACATACAGACACACATACAGTCGCTTTTATTAGTATTAAAGATGAAAAAAAGGGTCTGAGTGCAAGAGTCGTTCACGGGCCTTCTTCTATCTTCGAAATACAATGTATCATAAGAAATCTGCCTTAAACTGGTTTTCAAGCTATTGAAACAGTGAAATTCAGCCTGCTTTCGAAACATTTTTCCTGAAATTCAATCTGTAAAAGTTGTTTTACCGCAGTGGTACTTAACGAGCGGTAAAATGTCACCTCAGTAAAAAAAGTTCATCGTCGCTATTCCCTAACATTACGAATAAAAAGCAAGGAGAAATAAATCTACATTACCCAAACAATATCTAAGAAATTTTCAATGCTTTTAAAAATTTGTTGTCAATATTAGTGTTGACACCAGAAACGTGTTACAAATATAGCAGCATGCTAGATAAATTGAATAAACATTGTTTTGCATTCGTTTTGTAAAATAAGTTTTAAAAAATGCCATTTTTTTAAAAATAATTTTTGCCGAAAATAGCCATTCGCCATAGCTCAATCTTAAAACAGCTAGTAACTGTTTTTGGCAAGTAAAATTATTTCTAACACACTTATTTAAACGGTTATATTTCAAAAAATGAAAGTAATTTAAAAATTGTGAATAATTTGAAAGCGGAAAATTGGTGAGGTTTCTTCACGAAATGGGCATAGGTTTCTCTTGAATATTAAAAATATTTCGTTTCAGTTGCGAATTATCTTCGATGATGAACATTTAAAAAATTGGGGGAATTTTTAACAATACAAAATGTTGTAATTGACTTTAAAGCACAAATTTTAGGAGCAGACTATAAATAATTGTAAAATTGCTTAGATAGATTGATTAGATTGCTTCGCTATAATTTACTTAAATGAATTAGTTTGTCAATTCCAATATAGTTCGTATTATATAATTTTCTAGGAAATTAATTACAAAACAAGATGTGACGGCCGCTTTAGTTTTATGCTCTCTAATAATCAGAATTCTATACATTTATACGCGAAATTAAGTAGTGAATTTAGAAATGATTCTGAAACTCAATTAAACAATTCATTTCACTAAAAATTATATTTCGTATGTTGAAGTTAATTAAAACGATGCACATCAGAGTTTTTAAAAAATTGAGAGATAGAAAAATTGCACCATCATTTTTCATCATTCTTCTGGGGAAAAAATTACCAATTTAAATTAAAGAAATCTTGCTCCAATCCATTTTACGTCTTTGATATATTCTTCCCAAAACCTTCATAGGGTCCGCAGTGTCCTCGTGGCATCGAGTCGCGGGATCGAGACCCATTTCCATGGAATAACAATCGTGTTTACGGGCCTAATGCATGTTAAATCCGCCGAGGGTCAAATGTCCTCGGACGGTGCAGAAGCTTAGAGGGAGGGTGGCAGCACAGGTATCGACATTGCCATCTGACCACGGATCTAAATTACGAGGTCCTTACCAAAATAGCCCTCACGTAGTTTCAAAACGGAATGTTAATATTACTAAACTAAACCAAACCAAACCAATCCTTTATCGTGTAAGCCCAGAAAAAAGACCAAACAAGTGAATAAAAATCGTTAGAACAAGAAACCTTAAAACGATGTAAAAGACCTTGGAGACCGTGAGACTCTTTCCTTTCGATTGTAAAAATTTCTTTCGTTTCTTTGAAGTTTCTTCTAGATCAAGCTTCTTGAAGTTGAATGGATTTGCATACTTCCTAGAAGATATCAAGAAATAAGCTACCCGGATTAAATTCCTCCAATGAATGAGGATCTATTGCTTTACCTAGAAATCGAAATATATATCTTTTTCCACTAGTTTACCATAAATGATAATTTGCGTAAATGGTTAGGATCACAAAATTTTCATGTCATTGGATATCTCAAAAATTACCAAGATTCAAGAAATATATAGAAATTTATGGCGAAAATTAAATGCTCTAGTGTTTTGTCCTTAGAAATTGAAATATGTATCTTCTATTTGTGAGAACATGAATTGAGTGCAGTTACTATGTTTCCATAATTTAGTCTTAATCAAGAATATTGCGTTCCAGAAACTTGAATGGTCTACCGCATTTACAGAAAGGGAGGAAGATTGATAAAAATGTAATAAATAGCTCGCAAAAATATTGTACACTGATTCTATATCGTCATAGAACAATAATAATTAACTGTGCTGGAGAAGACAACTGTAAAAAGTATCCTCAAAATGTCAATGCAATAAGATATGCACACTTCGAAATTTCTTTTAGAATTATCATTAGCTAGTGTTCCAACAGTCCCAACGTGTTGATTTAATTCCTTAACACTATTCATAAATACCAAGATTCATCCTTAAAAACTGTTTAAAACGAGGGCCGTAAAAATGAAGGAAGAATGCACTCTGTACGCATTCAAGAAAAGCGCCAAAAGATAGATAAAAATTGTTGAAAAGAGCAGTTAATTGTTGAAAAGAGCAGTTAACTTAAGTTGTCATGTTTTTCCATCACAGATATTTTAGAAAATTAAATCCATATATTTAGGTTACTTTCACTTGCGTTCTGGAGATCTTTTCATCACTAGGGAATGTGTTTTTATATCAACATGAAAATACCACTTAAAATTTTACTTTGCAATCCACTCTTATCCTGCTATTGTCCTGCACGATTCAAAATTACTCGTACAATACATTAAAATAAAAAAAAGGAAAGTCCTGCCCTCGAATTTCTCGTCTATTTCCACAATAAGGTGTGTTAACTTCGTCGTATAGTGAAGAATATCAAGAATGCATTTTGAGAAAGTACCTCTCGAATTTCTCGTCTATTTCCACAATAAGGTGTCTTAGCTTCGTCGTATAGTGAAGACTATCAAGAATGCATCTTGAGAAAGTACCTCTTTCCTTCGACGAATTTAGTCTAAAATCTCATGCAAGACAGTTTTGATGTAAAGCTTATAAGCCAAATTTTATTTCTCTCGCTCGGAGAGCTTTTATAGGCCGCGATGGTCTAGTAGTAAGGGACCGCAGAGCTCCAGGCTCGAAACCCGATTCCACTGAAGACCTGCCGCGTATGGGATCTGTTGCACGCTAAATCGTACGTAGTGACCAAACGTGCTCCCTCTAGTGCGGTGCAGAAATTTAGAGAGGTGGGTTCTAGCTCATGTGTCGTTTTCGTCATCTGACCACGATTCAAAATGACGAGGTCTGTCTCAAAATAGCCCTCGTGTTACTACAAAACGAAAAGTTAATATAACTACACGAAACTTAACTGAGCTACGAAGCTTAACGGAAATTGCGTTGTATTTTGCCCAAATACAAGAAAGCCGAAGGGAGAACAATCCCGCAGGTTCTTCTTTGGTATGTCTCAGAAGTTAAAAAATAGACATCAAATATCATTCTCTGTTCTCATTATCTACGGCAAAAAAATAATAAAATAGGAAAGTACCTCTTCCCTTTGACGAATTTAGTCTAAAACTTCACGCAAGACAATTTTGAAGTAAAGCTTATAAGCCAAATTTTATTTCTCTCGCTCGAAGAGCTTTTATAGGCCGTGATGGCCTAGTGGTAAGGGACCAAAGGTTTCCAGGTTGGAAACCCGATTTTACTGAAGATCTGTCGTGTATTGGGTCTGTTGCACGTTAAATCATACGTAGGGGGTCAAATGCCCTCCGACTGGTGAGTTGCAGAAGTTTGGCGAGAGCCTGCTAGCTCAGGTGTCGTCCTCGTCATCTGATCGCGGTTCAAAATTACCATGTGCATCCCAATATAGCCCTGGCGTTGCTTATAAACAAGACTTTAAAAGAACCAAACTCTTTGAGTTTTTAAGAGATCATTTTCACATACAAACGCATAAGCGGATAAACAGACGATCAAATTTTTAGCGAATTCAGCTCAATATTTGATAACAAATCTCCAATTTTGATGTAAAGACCACATTTCAAGTTTGATTAGCTTATTTCGTTACCTATTTCATCTAGCTTATTTCATTATTATATTCGCATGCACGTGGACAGTCAAAGAGACTGCCTTGCCTTTGGTGGATTTTGTCCAAAATCTTATACAGATCTACAATTTTGGGGCAAAGTCCACATCCCGAATTTAATCTGTCTAGCTCGTCACGCTTTGGGGTTATCGTATTCACATACAGAGAGAGAGATACGCACAAAGGCATAATTCCAAAAATGTATTTTTCGAAATCGAAGATTTCAGAAACGTGGAGATTCATCTGAATCTCCAGATCGAATTTCTTGCTAATTTTAATGCTGTCTTTTTGTATTTTAATGTAAGAGATAGTAAAAACAGAAAAAGAGAAGATGAAAAAAGTTTTTACAAACTAAATTTAGCCCCTTGAGATTATGAAGTTATGTGGGGGTATCACTTAAATTTTATTTCCAAAATATTCTTCGATATCAATCTCAATTACAAATCTACTGATCCAAACGAAAATATTTTCAACTAGAAAACAGTAAAATGGTATCGAAATGTTGTCTTTTGTAGCAAGTTTTATTGCGATGGCAAACAATATAATGTGTTCGCACAACATAGAAATAGTAGGTACATCTGCTACTCCAAATATCGCTTAGCAGCGATCTCCTTCCATATTTTGTATTTACCAAATCAATGATTGAAGAGTTTTAGCTAGACAGAAACGTATTCGATCAACTCAGAGAAGAAGGTTGTGAGCTAGAGCCTTGTTAGCCTTGTTAGAGCCTTAACTAACATCATTTAAAAAATTGGTCGATCGAGTATGCACTTCAGCAAAATTTGGTACCCTGGGGTCGGGTAGAGTGATTGGAAAAATCGGTCCTTCCATATTTTCTATTCTTTAATTTAATGCATGCAAACTTTAATTCTGCAAAACGATACACTTGAATAGGCTTCATTTGAATTGTTAGTGGCATATTGTTTTCAAGGACTACACCGATAAATAATTAATATTTCAAATGTATTCAGTCTCTCTTCCTTTCAATGTGCAAATAATTCTAAAATGAATTTTGAATAATCATTAAATCTTGGTTCATTCCTCATTCAGATTTAGAAAAAATTTTATTAAATCTTGGTATGTATTATTGAAGTATCAATTCCATTATCAGGTTTCCGATTTCATAGAAAAAATGAATTTCTATAAGATGGAAATCGTGTTTTAATGATGTTTATTTTAATATGTTCACTGAATTCCGAATAATGACATGCAAAAAAGAAATGGTGCTATTCTAATCTATTCTATCTTTGTTTTAAGATGTAAAACATTTTGCAATCTTTTTCCTTCAAACGTAAAAATTTAATTTTTTCAGTATTAGTGTTATAATTGCAAGAATCATATGATATTAATCAAATACTAAACACTTTTCCAATATTTTAATTGAATTTCTCAAATCACTTTTAAAAAAAATTGGAATAATATGCTTCATTTTCAAATTATTAGATCATCTTATACATTTTTTCCTATTTTAATTATTTTAGGACCGAAATTTCTAAATTTTGCTTTATAAATGAGCAACTCATATTTCTTTGAAAATTATAATATATTTAATTCCTTTATTTCTTACTATTCGTTGATGTTTACTAATATTTCTAATAATTTTATTTACTGATTTTTGCTAAATAATTTTACAATTCATTTCAACTATTTTCAATCAACATGCATGAATCTCACAATGAAAGATTTCACTTTCAACTACAGTTGCATTAGTCTAATAAATGGTTGTAACATACATAGAAAAAATTATTTTAAAAATAATTTTAGACTTAACTTTATAATTAAATAGAATTCGTTGAAAAAACTGCTCTTTTAATTAAAAATTCTTTATTATAACCCTTTCCTATTTCAGGTCACAAGTATAATCAATAAAATATTTTGATAATTAATTATTAAGTTATTCGAAAATAATTTTTAAGAGACAAGGATGTAACATTGATGAAAATATACATCAGTGCCCACGACAGGGTTAAAATTAGAACATAGAAGCATTTTTAATTGCTTATGCTTTTCCTTTATAAAGTAGAAAAATTCAAAACAAAATGAAATAGTTATTGCGAGTAGAAACGCTTCAGCACAAAATCACCGAATTGTGGAAGTAACAACTAAGGATATTACGATGAACAGCAACACAAAATTAAGAGTAAACTTTGAAAAATGCAAACCGTACAGTTTTAATGCAATCAAAATCTTTTTCACCTGAACTACTCAAAAATAACAATATAAAATAAATAAAAATAATGTTAAAACCTTAATAAACTCGAAAGTAGCAACATAGTATTGCTACTATTAAACCAATCTCGCTTTCGGTTTATCAAAATTCGTTTCACTTTCACGTTTTATTGCTAGCTGTAAAATTTTGTACAGTTTTTATTACACATATGCTATAATTTTTTACACCAGAATTAGACAGGGCTAGTTCCTGATAGTGATTAGAATTAACGTTATCAAATGAAAACTCATGGAATCGTGTTATCCTGGTCACTTCTCTAAAACGTTTTCTGTACTTTTCGAAATATACAATATACAGGGTGTCCACACTTATCGTGATCTAATAGCTAATTTCTAAACCGTTCGAGATAGACATATAGTTCCAATTGGAAAAATGCTTTATATGAAGGGAAGAATTATAATATATGTTATTTGAGTCACTAAATATATTTCTGAAAATGTTACGAATTCTAATTTTTTATACGGTCCCCCGGTCCTATCAGACATATTTAGTAAAATATTCTTCACACACTAAAATTTTAAACAAAAAAGTGCCACTCTTCTGCGACTAAAACTGATAGAGTTATGGAGCTTTGAGATTAATTTTAAACCAATCAGCGGCGTCGAAGAGTAAATGTTACGCACTGATTGGTGGATCGTCTTCGAGGGGGCTATTGAAATAGTGTAAAGTGGTCTAAGTCAGCGATGTTCAAAGCTCCATAACTCGATCAGTTTTAGTCGCAGAAGAGTGCCACTTTTTTTGTTTAAAATGTTAGTGTGTGAAAATATTTTACTAAATATGACTGATAGGACCGGGGGACCGTATAAAAAGTTAGAATTCGTAACTTTTTCAGGAATATATTTATTCACTCAAAAATCATATATTATAATTCTTCCCTTCATTTAAAGCATTTTTCCAATTGGAACTATATGTCTATTTCTGATGGTTTAGAAATTAGCTATTAGATCACGATTAGTGTGGACACCATGTATATTAAATATACAATACATATTCTTTAATATATACATTTATTTTTTAGTTAGTTATTTGCAGTTCTTCTTAAGCTTGATTTTGTCAACATTTTGTATTTCAATAGATTTTTGAATATTTTGGTATAAAATGTGACTATCTAAACCACAGTCTAAGTCATTCCATTTGATGGATTTGTAATGTATAAGCTTTTAAGTTAAGTTTCAAGTATAAGTTTTTAGCTTTATAAACACTAATTTGTAAAGTTCTTAATTTAAAAAAACATTTAGCATTTTGTTATATATCTGAGACAATTAACCTCCATGTGCCAGAATGTTTTTTTAATTTTACACTGAAGTGATATATCAATAAATGATGAACGCAACCATTACTCATCTTCTTCCAATTCATTTTGTTAGTAATGTTCTATTACAAGTGCTCATAATTTATGGAGAATTATAATAAATTATAATGAAGGAAAGCCGAGCTTCGTAGTTGCAAAAGTAATATTGATAGATAATAGTATTTAAAAAACAGGAATAACAATTTAACAGATAGCTGCCAGGAAGTGCAAGAAAGATCGATTTTTTCTTGTAAATTCATGTATTTTATTAAACCACACAATATTCTCATCACACAACACCATATGTGATTTTAAATTATAGCTCGAAATTCCATTAAAAGGTAAAAAGTAAAATTATAAGATTTCCATGTTAAAGCTAAGCCCTTAATGGACGAAATCAAATTTCCTACAAACTTTAAAACTACAATCTTTTAAACATCTTCTACAAACAATATTCATACTATAGAGACGAAAGAATAAACAGAAATATTAAGCTTGCGGTATCATTAATATAAAAATCTTTATTACAAAATAGTGAGATTTTTATTTTTTTCCATCATTTTAGAATCATTATAATTTCTATCCAGCAAAAATTACATTTACACCACATCTTCTATAAAGTAACTTAAAAATAACATCTATTTTCTCAATCCAATATTTATCACAATTTAAAAATGGTTATTGCATTAATTCATAATAAACTATCACGCTACTTATAGCTATATTTGCCCGAATGTACGTTTAAACTAAAATATTATATGTATTACGTAAATTATAGTATTTCTCGTGATCAATCAAACTTTTAAACTAGTTTTAATGTCACTAATCACATCCAAACATTAAAATTTGCAGAACATATTATACACTTTTGTTTACCTATGATTATATTTAGTTTAAAAACTTAACTGCCTGCAGAAAGTGTTAAAGAATGCTTTCCCATTCAAGTCAAATTTTAGCGAGTGTTCACCTTCAAAAGTCAATTTTCAAAGCTTTATACTAGAAGCTTGTTACAAATCATTTTAACATTTAACCACACTACAAATAAAACCCATTTATGGTTCTACAGCTCAACTTTAATTTAACAAATAACGACAGAAGAATTGAAGCTACTAGTTATAAATTTCTCCCTCCACCTATTCTGTGAAACTTTTCCAATCAAAATACAAGCGGCAGAATTTCCATTTTTATTCATACTTAAGGTTCAGGAGAAAATTCCTTACGATTGAAACTTTAAATCTCGTATTCAGGGGAGATGGGCTCTTTTCCTCGTAAAATAAACCGTAGGCAATTTAAACTTTAATATCCATTTTTGCTTGCATTCGGTAATAAAATTGAACTCTCGTACTGTCCTAAACTTTTTACTACCCTTTATCGTCGCATTTTAAGGAGTTGAAAACACCTTTCGAGTCGCTGTTGACGTTCTTAATTGGACAGTAAATCATCCTTCATATCTCCGTGCGACAGTGGACCGTTTCATGAAATTAGTTGGGGAATTTCTTATTACCTTTCAGGAACGTGAAGGTAAATGTCACTGCATTGGTGTGAATAAACACAACGTCAAACAAATGTCAGTAAAGGTAGGTTCGGCTAACCGTGTTTAGAAGTCATATATTACTAATAGAAAATATATCCAGATGTCAATACCTAAAGCTACCAAAATCGCTCTCAATTCCTTTTTTTAATGTTCAGAAAAATGACCCTAAATTTGTGTAAATAAACACTGACGCAACATAATATAAATAAATATAATTAAGATAAAAAATAAAGTTTTAAAAAACACGCTTTTATCAGAGTATTAAAAATTAGAAAATAATTTCTTATTTACAATATAAAGGTTAAAACGTAACAACATAAAGGTCTGATGGAATATTCTAAACAAATTACATAAGTATGAGGTAGGTTGGTAGTTGGTTAGTTGTATTTATTAGCACAACAGTCAGCCATGGCTATGCTACCTACCCAAGGCCCGTAATAATATGAATGAAGAGTAAATTTATTGCGCACCAGCTTCTATATATATACATAAAGTTCTTTGATGGAGTGGGTCCATAATGAACTGCTGGTAGAATCTCGGCTTCATAACTGGAAGGTAACAGGTAAGAGGCCCTACTCCACCGAATATCTACCATACATGTAGGCCGGCCTGGCGCACTTTAAAACCGCCGGGGTCAGACTTCTTCCCTCTGATATGATGTACAAATTTGGATAGGGTTCGCAATATCTGATATCTTTGCCGCCATTTGACCAGGATTCAAAATTATATGGTCCTTTATAAAACTTAACCTAAACTAAACATCGATAGAGCTGAGACTTGAACTCTTATTAGCAGCCAAACATTCTGCCATGAACTTCGATTGCATAAAAATACTTTTAAGGAAGATGCATACGAATCAACTCCTATCTCCAAAACTAAACTTACATAGATTTGTGTATTCATTAAATATCAAATATTTCGTTTTATGCTGTATTTAGCTAGGTATTTTTTAGGTAAAACAGTTGGCAAAGCAATGTTTTACAGACAAAACATCAAATCCATGTTTAAAAAATTGGTTCAAATTTTAATCCGTTAGAAAATAAAATTATTTAGCATTTGCTATATTTAATTATTCATGTATCGCACTATAAAAGTGAAGCAAAACTGTGCGCTGTTAATATTACAAAAAGCTATGTCAAATCTAGGCAAATATTGCACTTGATTTGTTCTTCAGCAATATGTGCATAACTTTTGTAATAGGTCGTAAAGAAAGATTTACTTGATTGTACATTTTGCTGATAAAAATTTAAAGAATATCGTTTTGTTAAATGGAAACTAATTAAATGACTCTACATGGAACTGTCACACAATTAAACCAATAATCAATTATGAGGATGAAATGGAATATTTGAAAAGTTTGAGAGTATTTAACTTAGTTTAGAAGTTTCACTGAGTAATAATCTTGCAGCAAGTTTTTCAGGCAATAACCGTATAAGTAATAATCTTCTAATATCAAACAAATGAAGTTTTACGAAAATCATTAATTATGGTTTAATTGCAACTATCATTACTTTCTCGAAGAATTACTATTAATGAAAACGTTAAACCAGCCAATGAGACAGTTAATGAGGAACATATTTTTTGCTACTACGAAAAAGTGCCTTGCGATTCCTCATGCCGTGATATCCAATATTAGAAACCCCCTTTCTACCAGATAAGCATTAAGCGAGAGTTAGAGATAAGGAATTTATTGAGAATTTAGACTCATTACCTTCAGTCCATTAACCCTAATTTTATTACCCGTAAATCTCACTTTCGTTAATTCTTATTTTCATAAAAATCATTAGTCCCTTTAAATATTTCCGCCTGGTCTATTGTATTGTTGTTGGGGGAAATAGATTTCCGGTTTTCCTAGAAATTTCTCTTTTTTTCGGTTTTACCTTCTTTATTGAATCTAGATCCTGGCGTTGCCAAAAGAATGCTAGCAGTTTGTTAATGCACCTTCTTCATAAATCACTTTAATTTAATCAAACATGTAGCGATTGTTGCTCATTTCTTTTTTTAAAGGATATGTAAATAATGAAAATCCATTTTTCGTAAAGAGGGAATTCAAAATTTTCGATATCTTTATGAAGATAAAATATAACTTTCTTAATTTAAAGATAAATGTTTTATAAAATTGTAGCTTTTATAGAAAAGCAAAAGACATTTATTCTCGATATCAGGCATTTTGGTTAGAGATACCAATAATCAAATGACAATGAAAAATACGTGATGTTAGAAAAAATTTTACGGTTACCTAAAGTATTCATATTATTTCATTTCTACTAACAAACGAATTTGTATAAAAATTATCATAATTACAGTTTAGCAGCTGTTATGATAATGAATATTTGTAGAATTTCGAAACAATATCACTTCTAGATAAAAAACCAATATTTCTAATCTTAAGTTCTATGTCATGACTACATTTTCCAATGCATTAAACCAAAAATGTGCATATTTTAAAGCAATCATGCACTGAAACTAATATCTTATACTGTCTGTGATTTTTTTAATCAAAAGTATTACATTTTTGTTTAATGATCTTCCCGTTCAAAACGCTTTCAAACAGAAATATTTTCCTTGAATTATTTAGGAGCTCTAAGAAGCATTTGAATTTATTATTATTTACTAATTGATCGCTTGTGATAAAATGCTTAACACTTTCAAGTAGCTCCAAACTATAATGAAAATATTGCATGCCAACTGTCGTAAATTTCTATTAATTATTTAAGAGATATGCTTTATCCAAAGCCTTTATTTTTCGAAATACAATTGCTTTGATGCATTATTAACTTCCTTTTTTCCATTTCGTAAATTGCGTTTCTTTCTCTAGTTTAGCCTCTTTCTTATTCTTTTGGTCTTGGTAGAAAAATTGCATCTAAGTTTATATAATCTTCTTTTGCGTCTAAGCTTTCAGACTGCAATTTAACAATTGCAGCACGGTCTTAAAATAATGAAAAGTTTTATAACTAAGAAGTTCATATTTCAAGATGTTCATATTTCAAGCTCAAAAATAGGGAAAAAAGATAAAAATGTATTACGTAAAATATTAAAACTGAACAAAAAAATGCATCAAGGGAGCGCTTGGAATTTATAAAGGATAGCATATCCTTTCGTACAAAAAAGAACTGAAAAGTAAACAAAGTGAAGAGAAAAAGTAAACCTAATAAATGTTCACTGCTATTAAAATATTTTAAAGCTTGCAATCAATACATTTATAGCTATTAGAAAACATGTGATGATCGGAGTTTGAAATCTTAGAAAAGGTGCTTATGTAACTCAAGTTTGTCCTATAAAACAAGAGCTTCAGAAAATGTAATCTCTTCAGCCCAGATGTAGCCTGTGGGAGAGACTAAGCAACATTTTTTAAAATTTCCACCAAGTCAATTGAAATGCTTCTAGATTTTAAAATAATATTAAATAAATAAAATAAACTTAAATTTGCCATTTATTATAACGTATGTTCAATTGTCTCCTATAGGAGACGATAATTTCCCCAAAAAATATTAAAAATTTAAATATTTTTCTAACATTTTTTAATATGTTTTGATGTATTTTGAACCCATTATCACAAAAATTAAGGAAATTTATATTTCAAAGTTCGTCTCAGGAATGAGAAGAATCAGACGGAGAACGAGCGTAATCTGAGAAATAAAAGTTTAATAAACACAACAATTTCTTGTGTATCAAAATATATCTGATAACAAAAGATAGAATATTAGGAAAAATCTGAGTAAATTATTATTTTCTGTTGTAACTGTATTAAAACCTTATACAATTTACTCTGAATAATATAACAACTCGAAGCTCTAAAATAAATCAAGTTCTTGTAGATCATCAATATGTCTGACGATATAAGATTGAGTAATAAGAAAATCTTACCAATATTTTCAATTGTAACTATAATTGTGCAATTTTTATTAAATAATCCAACAATGTGAAGTTTAAAAATACAAATCAAGATTTTTTTAAAAAATTAACATCCAAATTCAAATAATCTTTAGATACAATACAGTCATTATTTCACCGATTGTATGAAGGTGGTGAAGACAAACAAAAGCTGATTATTATAATAAAGAACCAGACAAAAAGAAAACGTCAAATTGTACCGAAACTTGTTAAAGCCAGTCACTTTTCTTCGGAAAAAAATATTGTCTTTTCGGAGGGCGGTGAGCGGATTATTTCGGATCGGATTATTTCGATTTCGCAGAGAAGAAGCAACAAAGTAAAAATTTCTCTTTATTTATAAAAACACACATTCGAATTATTCATGTAGAAGCATCAATAAGATATATGTTCTTCGTTTTAATTTTTTAAAAACTTAACTTTTACTATTTGTGCAGGCAGGGTCTTTTCTAATTATTTTATCCATACTTTCAAAGAAAAAAAACAAGTATTTTGAGAGCTAAAAAATGAATTTAGATATGATTACAGATATAAAAATTGTCAAATATTATGACAATTACAAACATGCCCTTTTTTGTCTGCATTTTCCGATCTGTAATGCAACTTAAAATATATATATGTAATAATTCACTCAATTTTATTTCAAATTCTAATATTATATATTTTAAAGTCTTAATGTATTCCAAAATCACTTTTCTAAAACTCCAGTTTCGTTCTTTTCCCGCGCTGGAGGTATATTAAATCTCTCGTTTTGACATATTTATTACTAAAAGAATATTGTAATCGTTTCCACGCGCACACAAATCACGAATTCAGCGACTTATTGCCGCCATGCATTTTCCCTAAAACACTTACGTAGTATACTAAAAATAGCTATTATTCCCTTCACTTAGATCACGTGTCTATCTGTTAAATCCCTACCTGAGAAAAAGCAGGGATCTTCTGTTCTTTTTTGGCTTAAAAACCTTATACTAAGATGTACGTACATTCCGTCACTCTCCCATAATAAAAAGAAATTAGTTAATAACTCGGCCTGTTTAATCATTTACTACAACAGCGAATACATTTCATATATATATATATATATGTATGTATCGATACATAAATTAATGTTTTATGAAATTAAAATGAGCTATAAATTTTTTTCTGATTAAAATGAAAACATCCACGAACTAATGTGCACTGTTAGTTAACGATTGCATGTCATTAGTTTTAATCCATATAAGGCTTTAAATTACAAAACTTCTTAAGCACATTACTTTTTAATCTCATCACACTTCTGAAATTCTACACACAGAAATATCTACTTAATTGTTTTCATTAGAGTAAAAAGTGTTAAAGCAATTCTTATTTTGTGCTTAAATATTTAAAAGAAATTTGTAATGTTTCTGTTAATTACAAGCTCATTTATAAAACAAATGTTGGAAATTTATTCAACCATTAATTTTTCGAAGATCCACTGATTTCTTAATGAAAATTTTAATTCGTTACTTTATACGTGATTTAAAATCAAAGCTAAATTTCCCTCACTTTAGTACGAACTGAGAAAGTTTAAGAATTGCTTTCATTAATTAGGTAATTCATTATCAGGATTTAATTATCGCCGAAGTAGCGCAAGCATAGGAAAAAAAGGTGTAGTTTCTTAAGTTCGACAATAATGTTAGATAAGAAGTTTAGATAATTCTGAGATTCTAACATAAGAAAGACCTTAGAAATCATTGCTTTAGATAGATTTAATCAGATATGAACGTATTTCATTCGGAATTGGATTTTTTCCCCTGGTATGTATTTTTGTTTTCGAATTTAAAGTCCATTCCTTCCATTTGAAAATAAGATTTAAAAAAAAAAGGTTGAAAGTGCTATATATTTACTTTTAAGTATAATTTTGAAAGCTAAATAAAAAGTGGAATTCTTCAAGAAATCAGTTGTGAATTTCTTGATATTCACTTTAATATAAAAAAAACTAAAAATTCCCATAAAGAAAACGATCAACTTGTAAAAGTTAAAGTTTTTGCGTCATTGTTTGACGATTATAAGCAATATTTTTTCAAAAATTTTGAAACAATTCAAAAAATAGAATCAAATATTTGAAGACTAAACGGTAATATAGAGTAAACTGCTTTTAGCACTTCTTATTCAGCCAACTCATTGGTAACTCCACTAAATATTTGAACTTAAAAAGGCATTGTTACACCTCGTAAGCGATTGCGAAAACTGAAACTATCCTTAAGGTATTGTTTCGAGACCGATGCCGACAGTTCATTGCTTATGTTTATTGATAAGTAAATTTAGATGAAATTTTAAGATCATCTAATGTAATTTGCACACCTAATGTCATGAATAATCACTAAACTTAATGTTATTAGAAGGCAGATAATTGACTTTGAAGCAGAGAACAAAGGTTTAACGTTCATTTTATTGATTTTCGCTAGTGCATAAATAAACTAACTCTTACACCCGTATTCACAAGGGAGAAATAGAGAGTTATTAACTTCGTTTAAGCGGCCTTTACGCATATTAACCCCTGTAAAATATTAAATAAATATATATATATATTAAAAATAACGCAAGTTCAACAGAATAGTTTAAAAATGTGTATCAATCGTTTTATCTGATGTTGACAAACGGATGCGTAATTTGTGCATATCATTCTTTAATATATATAATTCTTTAACGTTATATTAAAAACAGAAGATAAATGTCATATAACGCTATTCAATATGCGTCTAAATATAACATGTGCGCAATGAATTTGAACCGTATTTGATCGAAAATTGTTCAATGTGAAGTTCTGTGAAGTGAGCTTTCATAAGTGCATATAAGTTACGGTCAATGTGATTAATCGGCTATTATTAATACTAACCGTACAAAATTTTCGATTATCATTGATAATAACCGCTTAAAAATCCTGTTATTATCAATAATAACCGATTAATCACATTGACCGTAACATGTATTTGCCCTACGTAAATTTCTGAATTCAGCAATTGACGTAAACTTCTACATATATAGCAAAGATCAGCTTTATTCAGAATTTGTATTATTTAGACCACAAATTTTGCAACTAATGTGAAAATAGCTAGAGAGTTTTACTAAAATAATCTGCTGAGTTCTAACATCAGCTTTAAATTATAAATTTAGTTTATTTGAATGGTAATAGGTTCTAAATATAACAAAGCATATCAGAATTTTTTAGAGAGAATTAGTGTCCCCTATAGGAAACATTCAGACATATGCTATAGGAACGATAAATTTAAATTTATTTTATTTATTTAATATTATTTAAAATTTCGAAACATCTGTTAGCTTGAAGGAAATTTTAAAAAGTGTTATTAAGTGTTTCTCACAGGAGACCCCAGGACTGAAGAGTTAGATATTTCTTAAATATTTATTTGAATAATACGTATGTACATAATACATATAAATAAATTAATACATAATTTATTATATGGTAAAATATAATTTTACAGAATTCTGTCATTAATGGCCAATTTTGCGAATACTTGCTCTTTCTTGAAAGTGTAAACGTGCACTTTTATCGAAGACAACGTATCAAAATGAAGGAATGAATTCTTTTATCAATTTATGACGATTTCAAACTGGTACCAGAAAAAAACTAGTTTACAAAAATTTCAATGTCGCTTGTTAAGTATTGTATGAGATATCCGAACTGGTCAAACGACATTTCCGTTTCCAAAAGAAGAAACGATAGAGCAAATATCTTAATTTCAAATAAGCGAAAATTTGAGAAATTTACATTCAGTAACTACCATGTCACAAAATTTTATATGACATTTAATCAAGATCCTTATATTGTCTTAAAAGAAAATTTATCCTCATGTTGAAAATGTTTCGACCTTCTTTCTTTACCTTTCAGGTGCGACTTATACCGCGTTCACGTTACTTTGAGGGAGAATTTGATCTATTGATGGATCGCTGTTTAAAGGCATATCAGAAGTTTGACTTTCTCTGATAATTCTAAGTGTGTTGAGATCTGCCCAAAATGTACTGCAGAAGAGGCCACTTTTTATTCTTGCATGCCTCGGGCTTTCTAAACAGGATCTTGTTCCTAATCCTCTGTTGACTTTGGATTTCTTTAGGGTGCACAGGCTCATGGACCTGATATATCTCTGCTGATCTTCGGGGATCATCAACAACAACACGCCAATCGAAATTCTAACACGTAATATAAAACAATCTGGAGAAGCTATTCTATGTAAAAATCATTTAAGAAAAAAATCAACATTTCTAAACCTGTGAGGCAGAATCATTGCTGATACTGAAAGAGAAATATTTCGCATAAGAATCATTGCTGATACTGAAGGAGAAAGATTTAGCATCAGAATCATTGCTGATACTGAAGGAGAAAGATTTCGCATCAGAATCATGAGACATATAAGCTAAAAAAGCTAATATTCCTGAAGTTATTCTATGTATAAAATTTGTTGGTCAGCAGCTGACAACGGTATCTCAACAAGTTGCCAGACTTTCTAACCATCAAGCCCATTATACTCCAAGGGTTGTGTCGAATCATTACGGTTCTCACGGGATGACTGCCAAACTCGAATCGCAGGCATCCATGACTTACTATGAAATATTTATTGCACAACTATCGAATCACTGAACATGTTACATACTGAGACTGTAGCGCACACGCCTGCAGAATAATTGTATCACTATTTATAAAATTGTGTGGCATGGTGAACACTGTTTAGGATTTATGTTGCAGTTGTAAGGCTGAATAATAATATATGTGTGTCGGTTAGATAAAGGTATGTGATACTTACGCTATGGTGGATCTGATAATGCAATGCTTATGTATAAAATATAAGCAAGTGTTCATCTGAAAAACTGATTGAATATGCGCAATAAATTGTATTAATACTTTTTACCATTAATAATTTTCTCTTGTTTCTTATTCAAGAATATCAATCCCTTCCCTCTATGCTACTCGTGCACAAGGCTTTAAAAATTCATGCAACGAAACTATAACAGAATAATAAAATTCTTTTTATGAAACGAGGCAGTAACTGATGTCAGCCGGAATTCAATAATACTTACTAGCCAAAATTATTTTGAAATGGCATATTTGTCTTATTTTTTCGGTTTTCTGCGGATTTCTGCATCGTAAAAATGTATACTGGCACATACAGCCTTATAAAACTACGCTCTTTTCATTGAAGATATGCCATTTAATAGAATCAAGCTTCGACACAGTTGTATGGCCAACCGAAGCAATACTCTGCAATGTGCGAGCAGCTCTCTGTTACATATTTCAATAGACTACAGATAATATTATATTCCAGTACATTGTCTATTTAAATTGCACAAAATAGTGATATATGAGAACTAAACGTGGAAATCACAATGCAGGATATCACACTAATGGACTTCCGGTTTCAGTTGAATTATGCCGAATGATTTTGAATTGTTATTGATGCAATATATTTACTAGGTTTTTTACAAGAAAATGAATTACCGTTCATAAAGAAATAAGCCAAATAAAATAAAATTGTATTCATCATATCAAGTAAAATGAAATTTTTTTGAAAACATCAGTAATCAGTTTTTGTGTGTTGATCAAATTTTATACTTACTCCCAAAATTTATGTAAAATAATCAAGTAAAAACTACATTTTTTAAAAAAAATCTGTAATAAAGTGGCCCAGGATATTACTTTTCTACCTCAAAAAATAAATTAATTTTAATTTTGAATTTCATTCTGAATAAAATATTTACACCACAATCAATCACATATTCATCCTACGGTTCCTATTGTACAAAACTTTGTCTGCAACATTCAGTATACCTCCAAATTTCTGTCCAGAAAGCAAATTAGTGTAAGAGATTTTTCCTATCTAAAAGTCTAAATGTGACTACTTCACTTTAACTAAACTTCTCAAAAGATATTGGTTATGAGTTTTATTGAAATTAGTACAGCTACATCTCGAAGATTCATACCGAGAGAAAATCTCAAGGTACCCATTTTCATTGCCGAGGACATTGCATTAGAGTAAAGGAATAAAAGTATTCAAGTACTTAAATTTACAGCTCCTTAAATAAAAATGCTAATAAAATTACCAAACATGTCTAACAAAGAGGTATTAGAATCTTGTAAATTTGGTGGGAAGCTAAAACTTATATTCTTTTGTCATAAAGCTTTATAATAAGAGCTCTCTATTATAAAAAGACAGGTTTCTTCCCATTAATGCTGCTTAATTCTCGAATGTAAAGTGAAAACGCTATACATAATAAATTTTGTTCTATTCTAAAGTATCTAATTATTTGTCCAATACGTTGTCCTACAGAGAGGAGTTAGAATCTTGTAGATTTGGTGGAAAGCTAAAACTTATATTCTTTTGTCAGAAAGATTTATAATAAGAGCTCTCTATCATAAAAAGACAGATTTCTCCCCATTAATGCTGCTTAATTCTCGAATGTAAAGTGAAAACGCTATACATAAGAAATTGTGTTCTATTCTAAAGTATCGAATCATTTGTCCAATAAGTTCTCATGACAATTTTTAGTGTAATAGCAAAAATAATCCCAGTATTCTGCCTTTTAGGGTTTACATTAGTTATTCTCTTACTAAGTTATTGATCTAATGTTTCAGTCATAATTATAACCACTTTATCTGTTGTAAAACAAAAAGGGTTCAGAAATATAAGGCCACTGTTTTCAGCGGAGCTCTTCTTTTCAGGGTTTATTCCCACATTACTAAGTCGGTAATCTTCAAATATCAGAAATGTATTTACTGATTAGCATCGAAATTGTTTTCTGGAAAGAAATGGAATTCCTAAACATCGCTACTTGGAAACTTTGATTCATATGAGAGACAGTGAAGCTGAAAGAATTTCTTAGATCTCGATTTTAATTAAGGGTTGAAACTGTTTTTTTAGCATTTTGTGAATTTTGGTGAATCTTGTGACCGTAAGAAAGGTGCTGTCACCCTCAAAAAGTTTTCCTTTAATAGGATTTTTGTTCTATCTGACAAGGTTCAATAAAATATATCGTACTGATGTCCTTACAAGCCCGAAAGTTTCACTTCATAGTGAACTCTGTTGGGGTTTAGGTTACAGTTGGAAACCTGAATGTGATACCTACGCTATGGTGGATCGCAAATGCAATACTTATATAAAAAGTCTACTCACGTATTCATCAGGAAAACTTATTCAATATGCGCATTAATTTGTATCAGAACTTTTAAACATTATAAATTTTCTTGTGTGTCTTTTCCAAGAACAGCAAAGGGATTTCCCTTTTCTCCACATTACTTGTGTAGCAAGTCTTAAAAGTCCATCATAAAAACATGACATAAAAAGATGCAGTGATTAGCAGCAACGGGAATGAAATAATACTTATTAACCAGAATTATTTTGTGATTGCATAGTTATCATATCTCTTAGTTTTCTATGAATTTCTGCAGCGTAATAATTTATGCCGACACATTCAAATCACTTCTTTCATTGAAGAGCTGTCATCTAAAGTAATAAATATTCAGCACAGCTATTAAGCCAACCAAAGCATTAACCCGCAAAATTCTGGTAACCTATTTCAATTGACTACTGATATTATTATATACTCGTATATTGTTTGTATAAATTGCACTAAATAGTGATCTATGAAGGCAAATTTCCTTTTATTACTATAAAGATAGAGGCTTTATTGTGTTGGACGGAAAGGTACAATAAAAAAATTAACAGTGTAATAAAAAATCTTTAATTTAACTCCATAAAAAATGAGTTATAAAAACACTTCCAATACAAACGTATATTAGACATTA
>BGPR01019817.1:0-28661 GCA_013235015.1 Araneus ventricosus
TAATGTCTAATATACGTTTGTATTGGAAGTGTTTTTATAACTCATTTTTTATGGAGTTAAATTAAAGATTTTTTATTACACTGTTAATTTTTTTATTGTACCTTTCCGTCCAACACAATAAAGCCTCTATCTTTATAGTAATAAAAGGAAATTTGCCTTCATAGATCACTATTTAGTGCAATTTATACAAACAATATACGAGTATATAATAATATCAGTAGTCAATTGAAATAGGTTACCAGAATTTTGCGGGTTAATGCTTTGGTTGGCTTAATAGCTGTGCTGAATATTTATTACTTTAGATGACAGCTCTTCAATGAAAGAAGTGATTTGAATGTGTCGGCATAAATTATTACGCTGCAGAAATTCATAGAAAACTAAGAGATATGATAACTATGCAATCACAAAATAATTCTGGTTAATAAGTATTATTTCATTCCCGTTGCTGCTAATCACTGCATCTTTTTATGTCATGTTTTTATGATGGACTTTTAAGACTTGCTACACAAGTAATGTGGAGAAAAGGGAAATCCCTTTGCTGTTCTTGGAAAAGACACACAAGAAAATTTATAATGTTTAAAAGTTCTGATACAAATTAATGCGCATATTGAATAAGTTTTCCTGATGAATACGTGAGTAGACTTTTTATATAAGTATTGCATTTGCGATCCACCATAGCGTAGGTATCACATTCAGGTTTCCAACTGTAACCTAAACCCCAACAGAGTTCACTATGAAGTGAAACTTTCGGGCTTGTAAGGACATCAGTACGATATATTTTATTGAACCTTGTCAGATAGAACAAAAATCCTATTAAAGGAAAACTTTTTGAGGGTGACAGCACCTTTCTTACGGTCACAAGATTCACCAAAATTCACAAAATGCTAAAAAAACAGTTTCAACCCTTAATTAAAATCGAGATCTAAGAAATTCTTTCAGCTTCACTGTCTCTCATATGAATCAAAGTTTCCAAGTAGCGATGTTTAGGAATTCCATTTCTTTCCAGAAAACAATTTCGATGCTAATCAGTAAATACATTTCTGATATTTGAAGATTACCGACTTAGTAATGTGGGAATAAACCCTGAAAAGAAGAGCTCCGCTGAAAACAGTGGCCTTATATTTCTGAACCCTTTTTGTTTTACAACAGATAAAGTGGTTATAATTATGACTGAAACATTAGATCAATAACTTAGTAAGAGAATAACTAATGTAAACCCTAAAAGGCAGAATACTGGGATTATTTTTGCTATTACACTAAAAATTGTCATGAGAACTTATTGGACAAATGATTCGATACTTTAGAATAGAACACAATTTCTTATGTATAGCGTTTTCACTTTACATTCGAGAATTAAGCAGCATTAATGGGGAGAAATCTGTCTTTTTATGATAGAGAGCTCTTATTATAAATCTTTCTGACAAAAGAATATAAGTTTTAGCTTTCCACCAAATCTACAAGATTCTAACTCCTCTCTGTAGGACAACGTATTGGACAAATAATTAGATACTTTAGAATAGAACAAAATTTATTATGTATAGCGTTTTCACTTTACATTCGAGAATTAAGCAGCATTAATGGGAAGAAACCTGTCTTTTTATAATAGAGAGCTCTTATTATAAAGCTTTATGACAAAAGAATATAAGTTTTAGCTTCCCACCAAATTTACAAGATTCTAATACCTCTTTGTTAGACATGTTTGGTAATTTTATTAGCATTTTTATTTAAGGAGCTGTAAATTTAAGTACTTGAATACTTTTATTCCTTTACTCTAATGCAATGTCCTCGGCAATGAAAATGGGTACCTTGAGATTTTCTCTCGGTATGAATCTTCGAGATGTAGCTGTACTAATTTCAATAAAACTCATAACCAATATCTTTTGAGAAGTTTAGTTAAAGTGAAGTAGTCACATTTAGACTTTTAGATAGGAAAAATCTCTTACACTAATTTGCTTTCTGGACAGAAATTTGGAGGTATACTGAATGTTGCAGACAAAGTTTTGTACAATAGGAACCGTAGGATGAATATGTGATTGATTGTGGTGTAAATATTTTATTCAGAATGAAATTCAAAATTAAAATTAATTTATTTTTTGAGGTAGAAAAGTAATATCCTGGGCCACTTTATTACAGATTTTTTTTAAAAAATGTAGTTTTTACTTGATTATTTTACATAAATTTTGGGAGTAAGTATAAAATTTGATCAACACACAAAAACTGATTACTGATGTTTTCAAAAAAATTTCATTTTACTTGATATGATGAATACAATTTTATTTTATTTGGCTTATTTCTTTATGAACGGTAATTCATTTTCTTGTAAAAAACCTAGTAAATATATTGCATCAATAACAATTCAAAATCATTCGGCATAATTCAACTGAAACCGGAAGTCCATTAGTGTGATATCCTGCATTGTGATTTCCACGTTTAGTTCTCATATATCACTATTTTGTGCAATTTAAATAGACAATGTACTGGAATATAATATTATCTGTAGTCTATTGAAATATGTAACAGAGAGCTGCTCGCACATTGCAGAGTATTGCTTCGGTTGGCCATACAACTGTGTCGAAGCTTGATTCTATTAAATGGCATATCTTCAATGAAAAGAGCGTAGTTTTATAAGGCTGTATGTGCCAGTATACATTTTTACGATGCAGAAATCCGCAGAAAACCGAAAAAATAAGACAAATATGCCATTTCAAAATAATTTTGGCTAGTAAGTATTATTGAATTCCGGCTGACATCAGTTACTGCCTCGTTTCATAAAAAGAATTTTATTATTCTGTTATAGTTTCGTTGCATGAATTTTTAAAGCCTTGTGCACGAGTAGCATAGAGGGAAGGGATTGATATTCTTGAATAAGAAACAAGAGAAAATTATTAATGGTAAAAAGTATTAATACAATTTATTGCGCATATTCAATCAGTTTTTCAGATGAACACTTGCTTATATTTTATACATAAGCATTGCATTATCAGATCCACCATAGCGTAAGTATCACATACCTTTATCTAACCGACACACATATATTATTATTCAGCCTTACAACTGCAACATAAATCCTAAACAGTGTTCACCATGCCACACAATTTTATAAATAGTGATACAATTATTCTGCAGGCGTGTGCGCTACAGTCTCAGTATGTAACATGTTCAGTGATTCGATAGTTGTGCAATAAATATTTCATAGTAAGTCATGGATGCCTGCGATTCGAGTTTGGCAGTCATCCCGTGAGAACCGTAATGATTCGACACAACCCTTGGAGTATAATGGGCTTGATGGTTAGAAAGTCTGGCAACTTGTTGAGATACCGTTGTCAGCTGCTGACCAACAAATTTTATACATAGAATAACTTCAGGAATATTAGCTTTTTTAGCTTATATGTCTCATGATTCTGATGCGAAATCTTTCTCCTTCAGTATCAGCAATGATTCTGATGCTAAATCTTTCTCCTTCAGTATCAGCAATGATTCTTATGCGAAATATTTCTCTTTCAGTATCAGCAATGATTCTGCCTCACAGGTTTAGAAATGTTGATTTTTTTCTTAAATGATTTTTACATAGAATAGCTTCTCCAGATTGTTTTATATTACGTGTTAGAATTTCGATTGGCGTGTTGTTGTTGATGATCCCCGAAGATCAGCAGAGATATATCAGGTCCATGAGCCTGTGCACCCTAAAGAAATCCAAAGTCAACAGAGGATTAGGAACAAGATCCTGTTTAGAAAGCCCGAGGCATGCAAGAATAAAAAGTGGCCTCTTCTGCAGTACATTTTGGGCAGATCTCAACACACTTAGAATTATCAGAGAAAGTCAAACTTCTGATATGCCTTTAAACAGCGATCCATCAATAGATCAAATTCTCCCTCAAAGTAACGTGAACGCGGTATAAGTCGCACCTGAAAGGTAAAGAAAGAAGGTCGAAACATTTTCAACATGAGGATAAATTTTCTTTTAAGACAATATAAGGATCTTGATTAAATGTCATATAAAATTTTGTGACATGGTAGTTACTGAATGTAAATTTCTCAAATTTTCGCTTATTTGAAATTAAGATATTTGCTCTATCGTTTCTTCTTTTGGAAACGGAAATGTCGTTTGACCAGTTCGGATATCTCATACAATACTTAACAAGCGACATTGAAATTTTTGTAAACTAGTTTTTTTCTGGTACCAGTTTGAAATCGTCATAAATTGATAAAAGAATTCATTCCTTCATTTTGATACGTTGTCTTCGATAAAAGTGCACGTTTACACTTTCAAGAAAGAGCAAGTATTCGCAAAATTGGCCATTAATGACAGAATTCTGTAAAATTATATTTTACCATATAATAAATTATGTATTAATTTATTTATATGTATTATGTACATACGTATTATTCAAATAAATATTTAAGAAATATCTAACTCTTCAGTCCTGGGGTCTCCTGTGAGAAACACTTAATAACACTTTTTAAAATTTCCTTCAAGCTAACAGATGTTTCGAAATTTTAAATAATATTAAATAAATAAAATAAATTTAAATTTATCGTTCCTATAGCATATGTCTGAATGTTTCCTATAGGGGACACTAATTCTCTCTAAAAAATTCTGATATGCTTTGTTATATTTAGAACCTATTACCATTCAAATAAACTAAATTTATAATTTAAAGCTGATGTTAGAACTCAGCAGATTATTTTAGTAAAACTCTCTAGCTATTTTCACATTAGTTGCAAAATTTGTGGTCTAAATAATACAAATTCTGAATAAAGCTGATCTTTGCTATATATGTAGAAGTTTACGTCAATTGCTGAATTCAGAAATTTACGTAGGGCAAATACATGTTACGGTCAATGTGATTAATCGGTTATTATTGATAATAACAGGATTTTTAAGCGGTTATTATCAATGATAATCGAAAATTTTGTACGGTTAGTATTAATAATAGCCGATTAATCACATTGACCGTAACTTATATGCACTTATGAAAGCTCACTTCACAGAACTTCACATTGAACAATTTTCGATCAAATACGGTTCAAATTCATTGCGCACATGTTATATTTAGACGCATATTGAATAGCGTTATATGACATTTATCTTCTGTTTTTAATATAACGTTAAAGAATTATATATATTAAAGAATGATATGCACAAATTACGCATCCGTTTGTCAACATCAGATAAAACGATTGATACACATTTTTAAACTATTCTGTTGAACTTGCGTTATTTTTAATATATATATATATTTATTTAATATTTTACAGGGGTTAATATGCGTAAAGGCCGCTTAAACGAAGTTAATAACTCTCTATTTCTCCCTTGTGAATACGGGTGTAAGAGTTAGTTTATTTATGCACTAGCGAAAATCAATAAAATGAACGTTAAACCTTTGTTCTCTGCTTCAAAGTCAATTATCTGCCTTCTAATAACATTAAGTTTAGTGATTATTCATGACATTAGGTGTGCAAATTACATTAGATGATCTTAAAATTTCATCTAAATTTACTTATCAATAAACATAAGCAATGAACTGTCGGCATCGGTCTCGAAACAATACCTTAAGGATAGTTTCAGTTTTCGCAATCGCTTACGAGGTGTAACAATGCCTTTTTAAGTTCAAATATTTAGTGGAGTTACCAATGAGTTGGCTGAATAAGAAGTGCTAAAAGCAGTTTACTCTATATTACCGTTTAGTCTTCAAATATTTGATTCTATTTTTTGAATTGTTTCAAAATTTTTGAAAAAATATTGCTTATAATCGTCAAACAATGACGCAAAAACTTTAACTTTTACAAGTTGATCGTTTTCTTTATGGGAATTTTTAGTTTTTTTTATATTAAAGTGAATATCAAGAAATTCACAACTGATTTCTTGAAGAATTCCACTTTTTATTTAGCTTTCAAAATTATACTTAAAAGTAAATATATAGCACTTTCAACCTTTTTTTTTTAAATCTTATTTTCAAATGGAAGGAATGGACTTTAAATTCGAAAACAAAAATACATACCAGGGGAAAAAATCCAATTCCGAATGAAATACGTTCATATCTGATTAAATCTATCTAAAGCAATGATTTCTAAGGTCTTTCTTATGTTAGAATCTCAGAATTATCTAAACTTCTTATCTAACATTATTGTCGAACTTAAGAAACTACACCTTTTTTTCCTATGCTTGCGCTACTTCGGCGATAATTAAATCCTGATAATGAATTACCTAATTAATGAAAGCAATTCTTAAACTTTCTCAGTTCGTACTAAAGTGAGGGAAATTTAGCTTTGATTTTAAATCACGTATAAAGTAACGAATTAAAATTTTCATTAAGAAATCAGTGGATCTTCGAAAAATTAATGGTTGAATAAATTTCCAACATTTGTTTTATAAATGAGCTTGTAATTAACAGAAACATTACAAATTTCTTTTAAATATTTAAGCACAAAATAAGAATTGCTTTAACACTTTTTACTCTAATGAAAACAATTAAGTAGATATTTCTGTGTGTAGAATTTCAGAAGTGTGATGAGATTAAAAAGTAATGTGCTTAAGAAGTTTTGTAATTTAAAGCCTTATATGGATTAAAACTAATGACATGCAATCGTTAACTAACAGTGCACATTAGTTCGTGGATGTTTTCATTTTAATCAGAAAAAAATTTATAGCTCATTTTAATTTCATAAAACATTAATTTATGTATCGATACATACATATATATATATATATATGAAATGTATTCGCTGTTGTAGTAAATGATTAAACAGGCCGAGTTATTAACTAATTTCTTTTTATTATGGGAGAGTGACGGAATGTACGTACATCTTAGTATAAGGTTTTTAAGCCAAAAAAGAACAGAAGATCCCTGCTTTTTCTCAGGTAGGGATTTAACAGATAGACACGTGATCTAAGTGAAGGGAATAATAGCTATTTTTAGTATACTACGTAAGTGTTTTAGGGAAAATGCATGGCGGCAATAAGTCGCTGAATTCGTGATTTGTGTGCGCGTGGAAACGATTACAATATTCTTTTAGTAATAAATATGTCAAAACGAGAGATTTAATATACCTCCAGCGCGGGAAAAGAACGAAACTGGAGTTTTAGAAAAGTGATTTTGGAATACATTAAGACTTTAAAATATATAATATTAGAATTTGAAATAAAATTGAGTGAATTATTACATATATATATTTTAAGTTGCATTACAGATCGGAAAATGCAGACAAAAAAGGGCATGTTTGTAATTGTCATAATATTTGACAATTTTTATATCTGTAATCATATCTAAATTCATTTTTTAGCTCTCAAAATACTTGTTTTTTTTCTTTGAAAGTATGGATAAAATAATTAGAAAAGACCCTGCCTGCACAAATAGTAAAAGTTAAGTTTTTAAAAAATTAAAACGAAGAACATATATCTTATTGATGCTTCTACATGAATAATTCGAATGTGTGTTTTTATAAATAAAGAGAAATTTTTACTTTGTTGCTTCTTCTCTGCGAAATCGAAATAATCCGATCCGAAATAATCCGCTCACCGCCCTCCGAAAAGACAATATTTTTTTCCGAAGAAAAGTGACTGGCTTTAACAAGTTTCGGTACAATTTGACGTTTTCTTTTTGTCTGGTTCTTTATTATAATAATCAGCTTTTGTTTGTCTTCACCACCTTCATACAATCGGTGAAATAATGACTGTATTGTATCTAAAGATTATTTGAATTTGGATGTTAATTTTTTAAAAAAATCTTGATTTGTATTTTTAAACTTCACATTGTTGGATTATTTAATAAAAATTGCACAATTATAGTTACAATTGAAAATATTGGTAAGATTTTCTTATTACTCAATCTTATATCGTCAGACATATTGATGATCTACAAGAACTTGATTTATTTTAGAGCTTCGAGTTGTTATATTATTCAGAGTAAATTGTATAAGGTTTTAATACAGTTACAACAGAAAATAATAATTTACTCAGATTTTTCCTAATATTCTATCTTTTGTTATCAGATATATTTTGATACACAAGAAATTGTTGTGTTTATTAAACTTTTATTTCTCAGATTACGCTCGTTCTCCGTCTGATTCTTCTCATTCCTGAGACGAACTTTGAAATATAAATTTCCTTAATTTTTGTGATAATGGGTTCAAAATACATCAAAACATATTAAAAAATGTTAGAAAAATATTTAAATTTTTAATATTTTTTGGGGAAATTATCGTCTCCTATAGGAGACAATTGAACATACGTTATAATAAATGGCAAATTTAAGTTTATTTTATTTATTTAATATTATTTTAAAATCTAGAAGCATTTCAATTGACTTGGTGGAAATTTTAAAAAATGTTGCTTAGTCTCTCCCACAGGCTACATCTGGGCTGAAGAGATTACATTTTCTGAAGCTCTTGTTTTATAGGACAAACTTGAGTTACATAAGCACCTTTTCTAAGATTTCAAACTCCGATCATCACATGTTTTCTAATAGCTATAAATGTATTGATTGCAAGCTTTAAAATATTTTAATAGCAGTGAACATTTATTAGGTTTACTTTTTCTCTTCACTTTGTTTACTTTTCAGTTCTTTTTTGTACGAAAGGATATGCTATCCTTTATAAATTCCAAGCGCTCCCTTGATGCATTTTTTTGTTCAGTTTTAATATTTTACGTAATACATTTTTATCTTTTTTCCCTATTTTTGAGCTTGAAATATGAACATCTTGAAATATGAACTTCTTAGTTATAAAACTTTTCATTATTTTAAGACCGTGCTGCAATTGTTAAATTGCAGTCTGAAAGCTTAGACGCAAAAGAAGATTATATAAACTTAGATGCAATTTTTCTACCAAGACCAAAAGAATAAGAAAGAGGCTAAACTAGAGAAAGAAACGCAATTTACGAAATGGAAAAAAGGAAGTTAATAATGCATCAAAGCAATTGTATTTCGAAAAATAAAGGCTTTGGATAAAGCATATCTCTTAAATAATTAATAGAAATTTACGACAGTTGGCATGCAATATTTTCATTATAGTTTGGAGCTACTTGAAAGTGTTAAGCATTTTATCACAAGCGATCAATTAGTAAATAATAATAAATTCAAATGCTTCTTAGAGCTCCTAAATAATTCAAGGAAAATATTTCTGTTTGAAAGCGTTTTGAACGGGAAGATCATTAAACAAAAATGTAATACTTTTGATTAAAAAAATCACAGACAGTATAAGATATTAGTTTCAGTGCATGATTGCTTTAAAATATGCACATTTTTGGTTTAATGCATTGGAAAATGTAGTCATGACATAGAACTTAAGATTAGAAATATTGGTTTTTTATCTAGAAGTGATATTGTTTCGAAATTCTACAAATATTCATTATCATAACAGCTGCTAAACTGTAATTATGATAATTTTTATACAAATTCGTTTGTTAGTAGAAATGAAATAATATGAATACTTTAGGTAACCGTAAAATTTTTTCTAACATCACGTATTTTTCATTGTCATTTGATTATTGGTATCTCTAACCAAAATGCCTGATATCGAGAATAAATGTCTTTTGCTTTTCTATAAAAGCTACAATTTTATAAAACATTTATCTTTAAATTAAGAAAGTTATATTTTATCTTCATAAAGATATCGAAAATTTTGAATTCCCTCTTTACGAAAAATGGATTTTCATTATTTACATATCCTTTAAAAAAAGAAATGAGCAACAATCGCTACATGTTTGATTAAATTAAAGTGATTTATGAAGAAGGTGCATTAACAAACTGCTAGCATTCTTTTGGCAACGCCAGGATCTAGATTCAATAAAGAAGGTAAAACCGAAAAAAAGAGAAATTTCTAGGAAAACCGGAAATCTATTTCCCCCAACAACAATACAATAGACCAGGCGGAAATATTTAAAGGGACTAATGATTTTTATGAAAATAAGAATTAACGAAAGTGAGATTTACGGGTAATAAAATTAGGGTTAATGGACTGAAGGTAATGAGTCTAAATTCTCAATAAATTCCTTATCTCTAACTCTCGCTTAATGCTTATCTGGTAGAAAGGGGGTTTCTAATATTGGATATCACGGCATGAGGAATCGCAAGGCACTTTTTCGTAGTAGCAAAAAATATGTTCCTCATTAACTGTCTCATTGGCTGGTTTAACGTTTTCATTAATAGTAATTCTTCGAGAAAGTAATGATAGTTGCAATTAAACCATAATTAATGATTTTCGTAAAACTTCATTTGTTTGATATTAGAAGATTATTACTTATACGGTTATTGCCTGAAAAACTTGCTGCAAGATTATTACTCAGTGAAACTTCTAAACTAAGTTAAATACTCTCAAACTTTTCAAATATTCCATTTCATCCTCATAATTGATTATTGGTTTAATTGTGTGACAGTTCCATGTAGAGTCATTTAATTAGTTTCCATTTAACAAAACGATATTCTTTAAATTTTTATCAGCAAAATGTACAATCAAGTAAATCTTTCTTTACGACCTATTACAAAAGTTATGCACATATTGCTGAAGAACAAATCAAGTGCAATATTTGCCTAGATTTGACATAGCTTTTTGTAATATTAACAGCGCACAGTTTTGCTTCACTTTTATAGTGCGATACATGAATAATTAAATATAGCAAATGCTAAATAATTTTATTTTCTAACGGATTAAAATTTGAACCAATTTTTTAAACATGGATTTGATGTTTTGTCTGTAAAACATTGCTTTGCCAACTGTTTTACCTAAAAAATACCTAGCTAAATACAGCATAAAACGAAATATTTGATATTTAATGAATACACAAATCTATGTAAGTTTAGTTTTGGAGATAGGAGTTGATTCGTATGCATCTTCCTTAAAAGTATTTTTATGCAATCGAAGTTCATGGCAGAATGTTTGGCTGCTAATAAGAGTTCAAGTCTCAGCTCTATCGATGTTTAGTTTAGGTTAAGTTTTATAAAGGACCATATAATTTTGAATCCTGGTCAAATGGCGGCAAAGATATCAGATATTGCGAACCCTATCCAAATTTGTACATCATATCAGAGGGAAGAAGTCTGACCCCGGCGGTTTTAAAGTGCGCCAGGCCGGCCTACATGTATGGTAGATATTCGGTGGAGTAGGGCCTCTTACCTGTTACCTTCCAGTTATGAAGCCGAGATTCTACCAGCAGTTCATTATGGACCCACTCCATCAAAGAACTTTATGTATATATATAGAAGCTGGTGCGCAATAAATTTACTCTTCATTCATATTATTACGGGCCTTGGGTAGGTAGCATAGCCATGGCTGACTGTTGTGCTAATAAATACAACTAACCAACTACCAACCTACCTCATACTTATGTAATTTGTTTAGAATATTCCATCAGACCTTTATGTTGTTACGTTTTAACCTTTATATTGTAAATAAGAAATTATTTTCTAATTTTTAATACTCTGATAAAAGCGTGTTTTTTAAAACTTTATTTTTTATCTTAATTATATTTATTTATATTATGTTGCGTCAGTGTTTATTTACACAAATTTAGGGTCATTTTTCTGAACATTAAAAAAAGGAATTGAGAGCGATTTTGGTAGCTTTAGGTATTGACATCTGGATATATTTTCTATTAGTAATATATGACTTCTAAACACGGTTAGCCGAACCTACCTTTACTGACATTTGTTTGACGTTGTGTTTATTCACACCAATGCAGTGACATTTACCTTCACGTTCCTGAAAGGTAATAAGAAATTCCCCAACTAATTTCATGAAACGGTCCACTGTCGCACGGAGATATGAAGGATGATTTACTGTCCAATTAAGAACGTCAACAGCGACTCGAAAGGTGTTTTCAACTCCTTAAAATGCGACGATAAAGGGTAGTAAAAAGTTTAGGACAGTACGAGAGTTCAATTTTATTACCGAATGCAAGCAAAAATGGATATTAAAGTTTAAATTGCCTACGGTTTATTTTACGAGGAAAAGAGCCCATCTCCCCTGAATACGAGATTTAAAGTTTCAATCGTAAGGAATTTTCTCCTGAACCTTAAGTATGAATAAAAATGGAAATTCTGCCGCTTGTATTTTGATTGGAAAAGTTTCACAGAATAGGTGGAGGGAGAAATTTATAACTAGTAGCTTCAATTCTTCTGTCGTTATTTGTTAAATTAAAGTTGAGCTGTAGAACCATAAATGGGTTTTATTTGTAGTGTGGTTAAATGTTAAAATGATTTGTAACAAGCTTCTAGTATAAAGCTTTGAAAATTGACTTTTGAAGGTGAACACTCGCTAAAATTTGACTTGAATGGGAAAGCATTCTTTAACACTTTCTGCAGGCAGTTAAGTTTTTAAACTAAATATAATCATAGGTAAACAAAAGTGTATAATATGTTCTGCAAATTTTAATGTTTGGATGTGATTAGTGACATTAAAACTAGTTTAAAAGTTTGATTGATCACGAGAAATACTATAATTTACGTAATACATATAATATTTTAGTTTAAACGTACATTCGGGCAAATATAGCTATAAGTAGCGTGATAGTTTATTATGAATTAATGCAATAACCATTTTTAAATTGTGATAAATATTGGATTGAGAAAATAGATGTTATTTTTAAGTTACTTTATAGAAGATGTGGTGTAAATGTAATTTTTGCTGGATAGAAATTATAATGATTCTAAAATGATGGAAAAAAATAAAAATCTCACTATTTTGTAATAAAGATTTTTATATTAATGATACCGCAAGCTTAATATTTCTGTTTATTCTTTCGTCTCTATAGTATGAATATTGTTTGTAGAAGATGTTTAAAAGATTGTAGTTTTAAAGTTTGTAGGAAATTTGATTTCGTCCATTAAGGGCTTAGCTTTAACATGGAAATCTTATAATTTTACTTTTTACCTTTTAATGGAATTTCGAGCTATAATTTAAAATCACATATGGTGTTGTGTGATGAGAATATTGTGTGGTTTAATAAAATACATGAATTTACAAGAAAAAATCGATCTTTCTTGCACTTCCTGGCAGCTATCTGTTAAATTGTTATTCCTGTTTTTTAAATACTATTATCTATCAATATTACTTTTGCAACTACGAAGCTCGGCTTTCCTTCATTATAATTTATTATAATTCTCCATAAATTATGAGCACTTGTAATAGAACATTACTAACAAAATGAATTGGAAGAAGATGAGTAATGGTTGCGTTCATCATTTATTGATATATCACTTCAGTGTAAAATTAAAAAAACATTCTGGCACATGGAGGTTAATTGTCTCAGATATATAACAAAATGCTAAATGTTTTTTTAAATTAAGAACTTTACAAATTAGTGTTTATAAAGCTAAAAACTTATACTTGAAACTTAACTTAAAAGCTTATACATTACAAATCCATCAAATGGAATGACTTAGACTGTGGTTTAGATAGTCACATTTTATACCAAAATATTCAAAAATCTATTGAAATACAAAATGTTGACAAAATCAAGCTTAAGAAGAACTGCAAATAACTAACTAAAAAATAAATGTATATATTAAAGAATATGTATTGTATATTTAATATACATGGTGTCCACACTAATCGTGATCTAATAGCTAATTTCTAAACCATCAGAAATAGACATATAGTTCCAATTGGAAAAATGCTTTAAATGAAGGGAAGAATTATAATATATGATTTTTGAGTGAATAAATATATTCCTGAAAAAGTTACGAATTCTAACTTTTTATACGGTCCCCCGGTCCTATCAGTCATATTTAGTAAAATATTTTCACACACTAACATTTTAAACAAAAAAAGTGGCACTCTTCTGCGACTAAAACTGATCGAGTTATGGAGCTTTGAACATCGCTGACTTAGACCACTTTACACTATTTCAATAGCCCCCTCGAAGACGATCCACCAATCAGTGCGTAACATTTACTCTTCGACGCCGCTGATTGGTTTAAAATTAATCTCAAAGCTCCATAACTCTATCAGTTTTAGTCGCAGAAGAGTGGCACTTTTTTGTTTAAAATTTTAGTGTGTGAAGAATATTTTACTAAATATGTCTGATAGGACCGGGGGACCGTATAAAAAATTAGAATTCGTAACATTTTCAGAAATATATTTAGTGACTCAAATAACATATATTATAATTCTTCCCTTCATATAAAGCATTTTTCCAATTGGAACTATATGTCTATCTCGAACGGTTTAGAAATTAGCTATTAGATCACGATAAGTGTGGACACCCTGTATATTGTATATTTCGAAAAGTACAGAAAACGTTTTAGAGAAGTGACCAGGATAACACGATTCCATGAGTTTTCATTTGATAACGTTAATTCTAATCACTATCAGGAACTAGCCCTGTCTAATTCTGGTGTAAAAAATTATAGCATATGTGTAATAAAAACTGTACAAAATTTTACAGCTAGCAATAAAACGTGAAAGTGAAACGAATTTTGATAAACCGAAAGCGAGATTGGTTTAATAGTAGCAATACTATGTTGCTACTTTCGAGTTTATTAAGGTTTTAACATTATTTTTATTTATTTTATATTGTTATTTTTGAGTAGTTCAGGTGAAAAAGATTTTGATTGCATTAAAACTGTACGGTTTGCATTTTTCAAAGTTTACTCTTAATTTTGTGTTGCTGTTCATCGTAATATCCTTAGTTGTTACTTCCACAATTCGGTGATTTTGTGCTGAAGCGTTTCTACTCGCAATAACTATTTCATTTTGTTTTGAATTTTTCTACTTTATAAAGGAAAAGCATAAGCAATTAAAAATGCTTCTATGTTCTAATTTTAACCCTGTCGTGGGCACTGATGTATATTTTCATCAATGTTACATCCTTGTCTCTTAAAAATTATTTTCGAATAACTTAATAATTAATTATCAAAATATTTTATTGATTATACTTGTGACCTGAAATAGGAAAGGGTTATAATAAAGAATTTTTAATTAAAAGAGCAGTTTTTTCAACGAATTCTATTTAATTATAAAGTTAAGTCTAAAATTATTTTTAAAATAATTTTTTCTATGTATGTTACAACCATTTATTAGACTAATGCAACTGTAGTTGAAAGTGAAATCTTTCATTGTGAGATTCATGCATGTTGATTGAAAATAGTTGAAATGAATTGTAAAATTATTTAGCAAAAATCAGTAAATAAAATTATTAGAAATATTAGTAAACATCAACGAATAGTAAGAAATAAAGGAATTAAATATATTATAATTTTCAAAGAAATATGAGTTGCTCATTTATAAAGCAAAATTTAGAAATTTCGGTCCTAAAATAATTAAAATAGGAAAAAATGTATAAGATGATCTAATAATTTGAAAATGAAGCATATTATTCCAATTTTTTTTAAAAGTGATTTGAGAAATTCAATTAAAATATTGGAAAAGTGTTTAGTATTTGATTAATATCATATGATTCTTGCAATTATAACACTAATACTGAAAAAATTAAATTTTTACGTTTGAAGGAAAAAGATTGCAAAATGTTTTACATCTTAAAACAAAGATAGAATAGATTAGAATAGCACCATTTCTTTTTTGCATGTCATTATTCGGAATTCAGTGAACATATTAAAATAAACATCATTAAAACACGATTTCCATCTTATAGAAATTCATTTTTTCTATGAAATCGGAAACCTGATAATGGAATTGATACTTCAATAATACATACCAAGATTTAATAAAATTTTTTCTAAATCTGAATGAGGAATGAACCAAGATTTAATGATTATTCAAAATTCATTTTAGAATTATTTGCACATTGAAAGGAAGAGAGACTGAATACATTTGAAATATTAATTATTTATCGGTGTAGTCCTTGAAAACAATATGCCACTAACAATTCAAATGAAGCCTATTCAAGTGTATCGTTTTGCAGAATTAAAGTTTGCATGCATTAAATTAAAGAATAGAAAATATGGAAGGACCGATTTTTCCAATCACTCTACCCGACCCCAGGGTACCAAATTTTGCTGAAGTGCATACTCGATCGACCAATTTTTTAAATGATGTTAGTTAAGGCTCTAACAAGGCTAACAAGGCTCTAGCTCACAACCTTCTTCTCTGAGTTGATCGAATACGTTTCTGTCTAGCTAAAACTCTTCAATCATTGATTTGGTAAATACAAAATATGGAAGGAGATCGCTGCTAAGCGATATTTGGAGTAGCAGATGTACCTACTATTTCTATGTTGTGCGAACACATTATATTGTTTGCCATCGCAATAAAACTTGCTACAAAAGACAACATTTCGATACCATTTTACTGTTTTCTAGTTGAAAATATTTTCGTTTGGATCAGTAGATTTGTAATTGAGATTGATATCGAAGAATATTTTGGAAATAAAATTTAAGTGATACCCCCACATAACTTCATAATCTCAAGGGGCTAAATTTAGTTTGTAAAAACTTTTTTCATCTTCTCTTTTTCTGTTTTTACTATCTCTTACATTAAAATACAAAAAGACAGCATTAAAATTAGCAAGAAATTCGATCTGGAGATTCAGATGAATCTCCACGTTTCTGAAATCTTCGATTTCGAAAAATACATTTTTGGAATTATGCCTTTGTGCGTATCTCTCTCTCTGTATGTGAATACGATAACCCCAAAGCGTGACGAGCTAGACAGATTAAATTCGGGATGTGGACTTTGCCCCAAAATTGTAGATCTGTATAAGATTTTGGACAAAATCCACCAAAGGCAAGGCAGTCTCTTTGACTGTCCACGTGCATGCGAATATAATAATGAAATAAGCTAGATGAAATAGGTAACGAAATAAGCTAATCAAACTTGAAATGTGGTCTTTACATCAAAATTGGAGATTTGTTATCAAATATTGAGCTGAATTCGCTAAAAATTTGATCGTCTGTTTATCCGCTTATGCGTTTGTATGTGAAAATGATCTCTTAAAAACTCAAAGAGTTTGGTTCTTTTAAAGTCTTGTTTATAAGCAACGCCAGGGCTATATTGGGATGCACATGGTAATTTTGAACCGCGATCAGATGACGAGGACGACACCTGAGCTAGCAGGCTCTCGCCAAACTTCTGCAACTCACCAGTCGGAGGGCATTTGACCCCCTACGTATGATTTAACGTGCAACAGACCCAATACACGACAGATCTTCAGTAAAATCGGGTTTCCAACCTGGAAACCTTTGGTCCCTTACCACTAGGCCATCACGGCCTATAAAAGCTCTTCGAGCGAGAGAAATAAAATTTGGCTTATAAGCTTTACTTCAAAATTGTCTTGCGTGAAGTTTTAGACTAAATTCGTCAAAGGGAAGAGGTACTTTCCTATTTTATTATTTTTTTGCCGTAGATAATGAGAACAGAGAATGATATTTGATGTCTATTTTTTAACTTCTGAGACATACCAAAGAAGAACCTGCGGGATTGTTCTCCCTTCGGCTTTCTTGTATTTGGGCAAAATACAACGCAATTTCCGTTAAGCTTCGTAGCTCAGTTAAGTTTCGTGTAGTTATATTAACTTTTCGTTTTGTAGTAACACGAGGGCTATTTTGAGACAGACCTCGTCATTTTGAATCGTGGTCAGATGACGAAAACGACACATGAGCTAGAACCCACCTCTCTAAATTTCTGCACCGCACTAGAGGGAGCACGTTTGGTCACTACGTACGATTTAGCGTGCAACAGATCCCATACGCGGCAGGTCTTCAGTGGAATCGGGTTTCGAGCCTGGAGCTCTGCGGTCCCTTACTACTAGACCATCGCGGCCTATAAAAGCTCTCCGAGCGAGAGAAATAAAATTTGGCTTATAAGCTTTACATCAAAACTGTCTTGCATGAGATTTTAGACTAAATTCGTCGAAGGAAAGAGGTACTTTCTCAAGATGCATTCTTGATAGTCTTCACTATACGACGAAGCTAAGACACCTTATTGTGGAAATAGACGAGAAATTCGAGAGGTACTTTCTCAAAATGCATTCTTGATATTCTTCACTATACGACGAAGTTAACACACCTTATTGTGGAAATAGACGAGAAATTCGAGGGCAGGACTTTCCTTTTTTTTATTTTAATGTATTGTACGAGTAATTTTGAATCGTGCAGGACAATAGCAGGATAAGAGTGGATTGCAAAGTAAAATTTTAAGTGGTATTTTCATGTTGATATAAAAACACATTCCCTAGTGATGAAAAGATCTCCAGAACGCAAGTGAAAGTAACCTAAATATATGGATTTAATTTTCTAAAATATCTGTGATGGAAAAACATGACAACTTAAGTTAACTGCTCTTTTCAACAATTAACTGCTCTTTTCAACAATTTTTATCTATCTTTTGGCGCTTTTCTTGAATGCGTACAGAGTGCATTCTTCCTTCATTTTTACGGCCCTCGTTTTAAACAGTTTTTAAGGATGAATCTTGGTATTTATGAATAGTGTTAAGGAATTAAATCAACACGTTGGGACTGTTGGAACACTAGCTAATGATAATTCTAAAAGAAATTTCGAAGTGTGCATATCTTATTGCATTGACATTTTGAGGATACTTTTTACAGTTGTCTTCTCCAGCACAGTTAATTATTATTGTTCTATGACGATATAGAATCAGTGTACAATATTTTTGCGAGCTATTTATTACATTTTTATCAATCTTCCTCCCTTTCTGTAAATGCGGTAGACCATTCAAGTTTCTGGAACGCAATATTCTTGATTAAGACTAAATTATGGAAACATAGTAACTGCACTCAATTCATGTTCTCACAAATAGAAGATACATATTTCAATTTCTAAGGACAAAACACTAGAGCATTTAATTTTCGCCATAAATTTCTATATATTTCTTGAATCTTGGTAATTTTTGAGATATCCAATGACATGAAAATTTTGTGATCCTAACCATTTACGCAAATTATCATTTATGGTAAACTAGTGGAAAAAGATATATATTTCGATTTCTAGGTAAAGCAATAGATCCTCATTCATTGGAGGAATTTAATCCGGGTAGCTTATTTCTTGATATCTTCTAGGAAGTATGCAAATCCATTCAACTTCAAGAAGCTTGATCTAGAAGAAACTTCAAAGAAACGAAAGAAATTTTTACAATCGAAAGGAAAGAGTCTCACGGTCTCCAAGGTCTTTTACATCGTTTTAAGGTTTCTTGTTCTAACGATTTTTATTCACTTGTTTGGTCTTTTTTCTGGGCTTACACGATAAAGGATTGGTTTGGTTTGGTTTAGTTTAGTAATATTAACATTCCGTTTTGAAACTACGTGAGGGCTATTTTGGTAAGGACCTCGTAATTTAGATCCGTGGTCAGATGGCAATGTCGATACCTGTGCTGCCACCCTCCCTCTAAGCTTCTGCACCGTCCGAGGACATTTGACCCTCGGCGGATTTAACATGCATTAGGCCCGTAAACACGATTGTTATTCCATGGAAATGGGTCTCGATCCCGCGACTCGATGCCACGAGGACACTGCGGACCCTATGAAGGTTTTGGGAAGAATATATCAAAGACGTAAAATGGATTGGAGCAAGATTTCTTTAATTTAAATTGGTAATTTTTTCCCCAGAAGAATGATGAAAAATGATGGTGCAATTTTTCTATCTCTCAATTTTTTAAAAACTCTGATGTGCATCGTTTTAATTAACTTCAACATACGAAATATAATTTTTAGTGAAATGAATTGTTTAATTGAGTTTCAGAATCATTTCTAAATTCACTACTTAATTTCGCGTATAAATGTATAGAATTCTGATTATTAGAGAGCATAAAACTAAAGCGGCCGTCACATCTTGTTTTGTAATTAATTTCCTAGAAAATTATATAATACGAACTATATTGGAATTGACAAACTAATTCATTTAAGTAAATTATAGCGAAGCAATCTAATCAATCTATCTAAGCAATTTTACAATTATTTATAGTCTGCTCCTAAAATTTGTGCTTTAAAGTCAATTACAACATTTTGTATTGTTAAAAATTCCCCCAATTTTTTAAATGTTCATCATCGAAGATAATTCGCAACTGAAACGAAATATTTTTAATATTCAAGAGAAACCTATGCCCATTTCGTGAAGAAACCTCACCAATTTTCCGCTTTCAAATTATTCACAATTTTTAAATTACTTTCATTTTTTGAAATATAACCGTTTAAATAAGTGTGTTAGAAATAATTTTACTTGCCAAAAACAGTTACTAGCTGTTTTAAGATTGAGCTATGGCGAATGGCTATTTTCGGCAAAAATTATTTTTAAAAAAATGGCATTTTTTAAAACTTATTTTACAAAACGAATGCAAAACAATGTTTATTCAATTTATCTAGCATGCTGCTATATTTGTAACACGTTTCTGGTGTCAACACTAATATTGACAACAAATTTTTAAAAGCATTGAAAATTTCTTAGATATTGTTTGGGTAATGTAGATTTATTTCTCCTTGCTTTTTATTCGTAATGTTAGGGAATAGCGACGATGAACTTTTTTTACTGAGGTGACATTTTACCGCTCGTTAAGTACCACTGCGGTAAAACAACTTTTACAGATTGAATTTCAGGAAAAATGTTTCGAAAGCAGGCTGAATTTCACTGTTTCAATAGCTTGAAAACCAGTTTAAGGCAGATTTCTTATGATACATTGTATTTCGAAGATAGAAGAAGGCCCGTGAACGACTCTTGCACTCAGACCCTTTTTTTCATCTTTAATACTAATAAAAGCGACTGTATGTGTGTCTGTATGTCTCTCTGTTGGCGTTCTACTAGGCAGACCGTCGGACGCAGAGCTGGCAAATTTGGCATAAATATACATTGGAGAATGAAAATTAGGGATGGGAAAAACCTACCGGTTTAAACCGAAAACCGTTTTTTTTTGTTTCGGTAAACCGTTTTTTTCGGTTATTTTTTCCCCCGGTTTAAACCGGTTATTTTTTTAAATCCAAAGACCGAAAAAAAACCCGGCAAAATCAGCTATCAAAAGATAGGCTCGATTTTAGGTTCGAGTTATGAAGTTTTGAATTTCGTCATGTTAGGACAATAAACGGCCACCGCTTCCTCGAGGCGGACATTGAGATGATCTAAAATAGTCATAGTCAAGCTTTCATAACTCGATTAGTTTTAATCGCAGAAGAGTGGAACATTTTGTTAAAATTTCAGTGTGCCAAAAATATTTTAATAAATGTATGGACTGTATAAAATTTTAGACATAGTTTTTTTCATTATTATACATATAGACGAAAATAACACAAAATAAGATTATTTACGTCTGTACTCTCTATTTTATTTTATTTGTCTACAATAGTTAATACAATTCTTAAAATTTTGTCTACAATAATTATTGTATTAATTACTCATTTATTATTATTATTATTTATTGTATTAATTACTTATTTATAATCATTACTTATTATATTAGTTAATTATTGTATTAATACTTACTCATTGTATATCATTATAAATAAAAAATTCTGTCCACAAAACCGGTTATTTTGACCGGTTTTAACCGCCAGGTTAAACCAGAGGTGAAAAAAACCGGTTTAACCGAAAACCGGTTTTTTGCACTAACCGCCATCCTTAGTGAAAATGTGCAACTCAAAAGTGACCGAGAGTGAGCAACCGGAGGTGAAAAAAAACCGGTTTTTTGCACTAACCACCATCCCTAGTGAAAATGTAGAACTCAAGAGTGATTTTTTTGAAATTTTAGTTGAAAGTTTAATTAATTAAAATTGAAGCGAGGTTTTGACGTTTCTCCTCGAAAAGGATATTATCGCTCAAAAATGATTATAACGCCATTTTAAAATTCAAAAATTAGCTTTTTAATGATATCTGTTATATGCAATTTTTTTTGTCCGCTTTTCACAAATTTTTTTAAAAAAATATTTTATTTATGATTTCAACAATGCTTTCCATTGTCGTATTGAAATTCAAACTAATTTCATTGTTTCATCAATTAATTTCATTTTTACATTTACTTTTAATTACATTATTCTTTCATTGTTAAAGCTATGCTTAACATAATTTGTCTTATTTTACTCATTAACCACATTAGCTCCGATATAGATTTACACTTTCCTGCATTTGAATATTATACACTTTTTAAAGCATTTTTTTCAACTCTAGGTCTTGAATGAAGAGATTATTTCATTTTATAAAGTTCTTCACCTTGAAATATTCTTTCGCCCTAGCTCCAAATTAATATTTTTAATACTGTGATAACGGAAATTTGTTTTTTGCTTTGCTTTCTATTTGAAGAACTTTAGCTTAATTTTAAATTTACAGTTATTATAATTCACAATTTTTTCTTTTAGACATGATAAATATGAAATTCTAAAAGGAAATTTTTATTCTTCACAAAATTTAATATTTGGGAAATTCTGACGCTTGCTCTCGGTATATTTATTTATTATTATTTTATTTTAAGGATAATTTTAATATTTTTATAGTGTTTTCGGAAATTTAGTTTTATTTTCAGGTTATTTCATTTTGTTTTTAATTCTTTCATCCAATATATATGATGACATAGATACTTTGTAACTTTTCTCACCTGTTAATTTTTTTCTGTTAAATTTGGCCATGAAATGGACATTTAACTCAATGCAGCTAATATTAAAATGGTTTATTTTAAAGCAAGCTTAGAAATAGGTAAATCATTTTCGCATACATTTCCCATTTCATTAAATTCATATTCTTCACTCTTATCAAGCAACAAAAGGGAAAATTTTAAATAGTTATGCATTCCGTATTACTAGTTTAACAGCCGGGAAAACCACTATTCCGTACTGGTCCCCAAAGGTGGCTAGTTCTGAATAAAAAAAACATTTTATATTGCTAAATTACCTACTTAGAAACAATTCTTGACCTAATAACTATATACATGTGAACATTATTAGAGTAATTTCTTCCGTTATTCTTTTGGATCCTAAAATTACCGGAAATGAACTGTCGGCTTCTTTGATGTCGGAAATCTTAAACGTTAATCAAGTTGGTTTTTCTGGGGGATATTTTTCAAGCAAAATATGCATTTTACATCGTTACTGAAGATGAAATATGCTGCTGCAGTTCTTAATGTAAAGAGTGTCAACTTTCTCTGTTATATTTTTCCATTAAAAGTTCACAAATATTTCAGATTTAATAAATCAAAATAAATGACTTATTTTAATACGCCATTTTTAATCTCAACTTTTAAAATCGTTAGGTTAGGTAAATTTTTTTTAAATAAGCAAATAAAACATTTTCATAAAAAAGTACAGGAAAAATACATCGCTAGAAGCTAAGTCTAAAAGCTCAAAATAGTTGGCTCGACTAAGGCAAAGCGGAGTTTTGAGTCAGCTGATCATTTTGAAAGACGTGTATTAACCCTTTATTGTCATGAAAGGTCATTTTTAGGTAATTCATAAAAGTGTACAGAGAACATTATACTTGGGCATGAATGGCTCATGATAATCGACATCGTTTTCACATTCTCAAAATCTTTTCTGTTATTAGAAGACCGAGATGCATGATTTACCCGATTACCATCTTTACAGTCCTAATGAATTTGCTATCTAGTTTTTCTCTTTTTTCAATATAAATAATTTATCTTCTTTAATATAAATAATTGTAAGTCAGTGGTAGAAGCACTATCAGACATAATTTGATTTATATTTGTTTATCAAACGACAAACGTGTGTATCAAGCTATTCGCTTTTTTTATATGTATGAGAACATATTTTCTAAAAGTTAAGGCACTCTCTATTCTTATTATTTTATATTCAATTTCAATATGAGACATGTACTATTTGCCATTATGTTGTTTCCTTCGCTTAAATATTCATAGCCAAGGCAATCCACAATGGTTCAGCTTCATTTTCTATCTGGTCATCGTCAAAAAACAAATCTGTGACAATTATGAGTATATTTTTATGTTTTCTGCGGATTTCGAGAAAACTGTCTAGTTCCTGGAAGTCGTTAATTAGTTTATTTTAATACATAGCCGTGTGTGTAATGCTCATTCCAATATGCCAAGTGTTTTTTCGCTCTCAAAGATTATCTTCTTTTTAAACGCTTTTACTAAGTTCGAAATGTTTCATGATTGTATGTATGTAAGGTTGGAATTTTGTGATCGATTTTTCACTCACTTCTTAATGCACTAGAGTTCTGAAATTTTGTATATTGATTGCGTCTTGATGACAATGCAATATTTTAATAATTTTAGAGCTCTCAATTATCAATTAAAAAAATTCGCAAAATTATGTTTGCACTTGGTAGGTTTCAGTGGCGCCATCTATAATATTTTTGAGAAATAAAAGACTTTGCACAGTAATTTAAATGTTTCAATAAAAATAAGTATATCCTATTATAGATCTTTTTAAAGAAATGATTGCTGGAATTAGTTGAAGAACAATGGATTTAAGTTCGAAATATCTTTTGTAAGGTCAGAATTTTGTGTTGTATTTTTCACTCATTGACTAATGTATTGTATATCTGAAATTTTGTATATTCATTGGGTCTTGATGACAATGCAATATTTCAATAATTTTAGAGCTCTTTTAAATAAAGTAATTGGTGGAATTAGTTAATGAAAAATTGATTCTAAGATCTCCAATTATTTATAATGCTGAATTATGACATGAATTAAAGACTAAAAACTAGAAAATAATAAAAATAAAAAAAACTTAGAAAAAAACGCTTTTACCAATGCATTAAAAAAGAAAATAATAAATTTTTCTCAAAACTCTGGAGGTCAAAACAAAAATCATAAAAGCGTGAGACGCTTATAAAATATATTATAAATGTGATTGCAATTCTAATTTACTTACATCTTTTTTACCAGCGCCTCACTTTTTTTCGATTTTTATTTTGACCTCCAGAGTTTTGAGAAAAAATTATTCTTTATGAACGCAATATTTTCATAATATTGCATTACAGACCCAGTCAGTAGCAAAATTTCTTATATATAGAAATGGGTATTTTACTATCTTTATATAATTATATTATATTTCATATGGCAATCGTTTTTTCCCCAAACACAGACTAATCTTAGAAATGTGGGATTCTTTAGATAGCATGTAAATTTTTACTCAGTTATTAGGAATATTTGGAATTGCATTTAATGTGTTCCATAAATGACGTAAATTTGAAATTAAATTTGCGATGAAGTGCTCATAATACTGAAACATTTTACTCGCATCCAGACAACAATGGATTACGGTATATTTAATGATGATTATGATATTAGGCAATGAAAATGCAGCTAAAATATTGGATTGAAATGGGAGAGTTTGTGATTCTGTGAAAATAGGATTTCAAGCATCGAAATTGATGAAATTAAAGAATTACTTACAAAATAATTTAAATCATATTAGTGCCGTCCGAAGTAATAATTTAATATGCGCTTAATTAGATAACAATCGTGATCGGTAACACTGTGTTTATCAATTCAACATAAGATGATTAGGCTGAGATCATTAATATCATTTAGACGGTTATGTTAGATACGCGGATATATAATATTCTAATTCCAAGTTCTAATTCATTATGCTAAAGCTTTAATTGGCACTAATAACCAGTGGTTTAAATAAAAAATAAAACTTTTTATTTCAAAGCAATGGAAAATTCTTTTTACATAGAGATTTAGGAAATGTAACAATTTAAGATCATTACGTTCTGAATATTAAAAATTACATTTTGAATTATCTTTAAAATATTTAATACAAAATATAAAAGCTTCTGAGAATAGTTTAGATGAATTATTATGATTGGTACTCTCAAGCAACTGAGGATTTCATCTGCTATTATTCATTATTAAAACATTATTCATTATTAAATCCATTATTGTTCCATTATTCATTATTAAAACACTTTTCAGTACTGAAAATAACTTATTCGATGGTATTAACCTTTATCAAAAATGCTCTCTAGCAAAGAGTTAAAACACAACATCTATAAACATTTAAATGATGTGTACTTTGGTTGTTGATCGTCCTTTCACGCTTGTAATGCAGTTGAAATCAATTTCAGGTTCAAAATAATATGCATTGCGTATTGTGCTAACATTTACAGCCTTCAAAAGAAGGTTTTGAAATATAGAGATTCTAGATGGCTTGAGATATTTGTAACTGAATTACGAAATATTTCATGAATAAAGATATGCTTAATGAATGTAATCGGTAGACGGTTACATGCATTATTCATATTTTATATCGTAGGTTTCAATAAAATTAAGGAAATCGTTTTTACAGATATATTTCTATATACAGCAAAAATTTTACAATTTTGTTACTTTTCCACACTCTTTTATGTAAATCGATATGTTTTATGTTTGTAAAGATGGAGTTTGCAATCGAATTTCACTCACTTCCTGAAATTTTAGAGCTCTGAAATTGTGTGTTCCTGATGATAATACAATATTTTAATATCTTTATATGTTAATTATCAGCTAATCAAAATTTAATTAAATTTTGATTGCATATGACCCCCACCACCTAGTTGTGAATTTCGGAATAAATTAATTGCAAGATTCCATAATATTTATAATAGCGAATTGATAAATATGTTAAAGATTAAAAAGTAGAAAATAATAAAAAAAATAAAAACACGCTTTTATTAACGTGTAGAATAAAGTAGAAGACATTTTTTAAAATCAAAAATATGCAGGTCAAAACTATATTGTAAAAGAGTGAAGTGCTATTAGGATATTAAGCTGTAATGAATATCATATGAAAGAAAATTCCTAAACATTTTTTTAAAAAATTAAAAATATACTGTAAGTGAGATTAAAAAATTCCAACTTTCTTAAAATATTTCTATCGGCGTCTCAAACTTTTGCGGTTTAGTTTTGACCACCAAATTTCTGATAAAAAATTATCTTCTACTTTTAAGAACGCTAATGGGAGCATGTTTTTTAATTTTTGTTATTGATATTATCATGTATCCTCTTCTGAAACAGCAAGCTATTGCCGTAATAGATCATTAAGTCAGGAACTAAGGGAATTTTTGTATTTCAATGAATATCCAACCAATTTGACGAACTCCTTATAGATGTTTTGCTCAATTTTTTTCTTTGCCGTGTGAGAAATTTAAGATTTAATTGGGTTTAGTTATTAACATCTTTTTTGACGAACTTTTAATATCCTTTCTTCAAATTTATGTGAATTCAGCTAAAAATGATGGAATATTGTACAGATACGCATTTTTCACAATGTTGGAAGAAGATTTAAGGAAATATTTCAGTTGGTAATGTACTTGCAAAGCTCTTCCAAAAATAAAAGAACAAAGATAACCGGTTTGAGCGTTTATGGGTAAAATATTTGGCTGCAAATCAAAAGAACCGAGATTGAAATCCAGGTCATATCAAGTTTTCGACACACATTTCAACGTGAAAAATAAGTTCAATCTCAGTTTAGGAAATGAAATATTTTGCTAACGTAAGTGTTATTCATTTTTGTGACAAGCTTACTTTCAGCTATATAAATGTCTGTCAAAAGCAGGTTTTTAAAACAGTTTTTCTACTAGAGGTATGTAAGAATTATTATATAATAAACTTGAATGTACCCCTATTGATAGTGGTAAATAAGATTGAAACAATCTTTTTAGTTGTATTCGCTAAAGTGTCATTCATTTTTGAGGTAAACTCAGTTTCACCTAAATAAATGTCTGCCAAAAGCAGGTTTTTAAAACAGTTTCTCTCCTTGTAGTATTTATGAATTATTATACAACTATCCAACTTCGGCGACCAAATTTTTCGCCGGGAATATTAATTTTAATTTCAATTAAATCTCAATTGAATTTTGTTAAATTTAAATTACACGGCACACTTTACATTCAGTCGCATGATAGCTGAATCAAAAAATGCCGATAACTAGAATTAAAGATTAGCAAACACAATTTTTGAGCTTGATATATTTTCTAATATACTTACTATTTTAGAGGACTTTGTTTACATATTTCATAGAAAAAAGATGTGAAAAAAGTGAATAAAGAAAGTAAAATCCATCAAGATGTTTCTTCAGTTTTCAACAATGGAAGAGAAGCACGCAATTAAATACTTGCATAATCAATGGAAACGGATTGAATTTCGTTGCAGAAATGAAAGGTTTTGCTATAAATTATACATTAAAATCATTTGAAAATTTACTAAAATTAGGGAGAAAATGGACGACAACTAAATTAGTATCATTAAAAAGATAACTGTTTGAATTTTAAGATGGTACAAGAATCATTTTTGTGTAATAATATTTCCGGCAGTTATCAACGAAAAACGCCAAAATTTGCTTAATTTTTAATTAAACAAAATTTTTACTAAAATTTTGAAAAAAATCGCTCCGAGGTGAACTTTTTCACACTTCAAAGTATATCTGTGCCACATTTGGTAGCTTCAGATCTAACAGTCTGTCCTGTAGATGTAGAGCTCCAAAAGACACACACACACGGACACACATTCGCTTTTATTATTAGTAGAGGTAAACTTGAGTGTGCTCCGATAGGTATTGGTAAATAAGATTAACACTCTCTTTTTGGTTTTATTTGCTAAAGTAAGATATATCCATTTTTGTGATAAGCTCACTTTCAGCTCTGCCAAAAGCAGGTGTTTAAAACAGTTTCTCTTCTTGCACTTTCTCGGTATGTAAGAATTATTATGTTATAAACTTGAGTTTGCACTTATAGGTATTGGTAAATAATATTAAAACTCTCCTCTTGGTTTTATTTGCTAAAGTAAGAGATATTCATTTTTGTTGTAAGCTC
>BGPR01019818.1:0-28658 GCA_013235015.1 Araneus ventricosus
TTTTTTTTTTTTCACGTATTGCTAACGTCACTTCATCTTCACCTGGAGTGTCAGTTGTTCTTTCGACGGTTATAACAGATTGAGTATGTGGTTAGCCAAAAAATAAAAAAATTGGTCATTCTTTCTCTTCAGGAGAAAGATGTGGATCAGTTGAGTTTCGACGATCAAAACCGTAATGTCATCTTCGGCAGGTTATCAAACTCATTGTGTTTTCCAACAGAAAATTTTGCTCTCACTATGTACAATTGTCATATTTACCACAATTGAGACTTAAGAAATAGTTGCAGTCGGGTTTTGTCTAACTAAAATGGTGAATAACGGGGAAGACGACATCAAGGAATGAATCTAACGCGTCATGTAAATGATAAGTTTACTTTAGATATCGTTGTTTTCCTTGCGCCGGTTGGGGAGTTTTCGGATATGATTAAGAAAATGATGGAAAACAAAGAGTTTAAAGCATTCATTATTGAAAGAGTTCCGATGAGATCAAAGATATGATGCCGTAGCAGCGTTTAAAATGGCATTACGCGAAATTGGTGAAACGGAAGTGTTAAATGAATTCTGAAATCCAGCTGACAACGACTAAAGATGCAACCAGGTCTGAACATAATGCTCGAGTGGGGGCGTATCGGCGCTTTTTAGCTTGTCAGCATTCTACCGCAGAAAATTATTCAGCAGTTTGTTTTTTAGTGAAGCTCGTATAGATTTTACTATCGGATATATACTACATGAAGCACGATTTAATCAAGAAGTCTTTTCCATTTACTCAATATTTGATTGATTTTCATGAGATTGATATATTTGGCTTGACTGTGCAGATATTTGTGTTATTCATGTGTTTGTTATAGAGCTTTTATATTGCTCCATATATCTCTCTTTTGTTTTGTTTTCCTTTCATAAGAATTTTAGTTTTTCTCGCGAGATTTTTTCTGAAATTTTAATGACAGCTGATAGTACCAGTTTTATTACCTCTTGTTGATTCCATTGTTTTATGAGAATTTATGTTTTAATATTCATATATATTAGTTATGTACATAAGGGAGATATATATCAAACAAAGTTCAGACAAACTATCAAGATAAAAAACTAAAAATTAAAAATGCCAAAAACAAAAAAACAGATATACATACAGTTGTTATTATATTGTTATGATGCTATTATTATTATTAAAGTGTATACATATGTTGTATACAGTGTTATACATACAAGGCGGTTATTATATACATATATATGTTGGTATTAAGGTAAAAGAAGTATATATACATGTGGTTAGAAGTATACAGGGTTAAAGGTTATGTATATACATATTATACATATTATATTATTACATGTATATACATATATAATGGTTTTGAAGCTAGTTTTGCCTTGACTCTGTTTTGAGTTTTGCCCCTAGGTTTTAAGTTGAGCTTTTGATATATATATATATATATATATATATAAACCATTAAAACTCAAATATATATATATAAAACAAATAAGAAACAATCATAACAGAATTGTAAAAGCAACATAATCAACATAAACATTCATTAAAAAAAATTTCAAGAAAAAAATCTGCGGGAAGAAAATGCCGAGAGTTCTTATAGAGAGAAAATAAACAAAAGGGGGATATATATAAAAAGGGGAAGATAATATAAAATATATAACACAAACGCAACGAATGCGCAATAATGCTGCAATTCAAGAAGATTTGTGGAAAATATATCAATGTCATGAAAATCAATCAATGTTGAAATTAAATGGAAAGACTGTAGTTAATCGGTAAAAGCGTATAGACGCTCATCAGGGTAAGTAAAATCTATACGAACCGCTAAAAATTAGAGAAAGCATAGTGTTTTCTGCGAACAGTGCTGGCATAAAGCTAAAAGCACTGTCCTTTACCTCGAACATTATGATAGACCAAGAATTCGAATCAAATACCAAATACCCTCGAAAACGCATCTTTTAGTCGTTTATTAATGGATTTCAAATTCTAATATTATTTAACACATACCGTTTCCACCTTAATTTTAAATGCACTCTTTTCCTTTTTTATCATCATGCCTTAATTTTTAAATACACTCTTTTCCTTTTTAACATCATATCTTTGATCTTCATCGGTTTCTCAATGTAGATCGCTTTCATCTTTGTTTCCATCGGTTTCTTAATCTTAATCGAAACTCCCCCAACCATAGAAGTTTGGCGCAAAGGAAAGTAACTTGATATCTCGTAAACATCCGGACCCTACATGACGCGTTAGGTTCATTCCTTTGTCACGTCTCCCGTTGACTGCATCCCTCAGTTTTAGGTTCGTAAAATTATTTCTAATATTTCTTAAGTGTCGTGTGGTAGTTTGACAATTAAAAATTATGACTTAATTTATTTTTTATAAAGTGAAACAGAATTTTCTGTTTAGGAAGAAACACACAATGGGACATTATAGCCTGCAGAGATGAGCATTTTTGGTTTTGATGGTCAAACTCTGTGCTAATCCACATCGCAAAATCTCCTGAGAAAATTATTATTTTTTTATTTTTTAACAACCTAACTACACTCTCAATCTGTTATAGCAGTCGAAAGAGTTCAAAAACTGACCTCCCGAGGCCTCAGAATGGAGGGAGTTGGCGTTATTTATTTTTTTGTTCATTATTTATTTTTCTGAGTATAGTAATATTTCTTTTATTGATTTTTCTTTTAAGTCATGTAATAAAAACTATTTGCCATACTCAAATAACACATCTAAACCTGATTTTAAACAAAATTAATTTATGAAACAATTAAAATTTATGTGAATTATAAAATTTAGACTATTTTAAACTAAGTTTACTTTATAAACATTTAAGGCCATTTTTTAAAGTAGCATTTCCTATTACAACCATAATCGAAAGATCTTATTTTCAGATTAGTATGAGATTTCATTTCAAAATATAATAAAGCAGAAAAACAAACTATGTATAAATAAATCAAATTTATGATTAAATCAAATTTGCAACTTAGACTTTGCAATGTAATACTCAAAATTTTTAAGCGAAAATTTCTTATTCTTAATAAAACCTCTTATTCCTCCACATTTATTATAGCATTGATATCAGCAAAATAAATTTCAAAACCGAAACAAGAATAATTTCACTTTTTACATTAATGTCAATATTATTATATCAAATGAAACATACGATTCAAAACATAATAAAACCAGACTTTTAAAATTAATATTTCTTTGTAAAATATCTTATATTCAACACGAATACCTTAAATTTCAAAATTTAATATGGACACTGCAACATTAGTTTCAAATCAAAAACCACGTTAAATTTTTTCAAATGCAATTTCATATCAATGACAAAATAGGAATCAATACATAACAACACCAAATAATTTAAAAAAAATAAAAACTTAAAATCAATTAATAATCAACAGTGAAGAATTAAACAATTATCGATAAGTTATATTTTTTGGTGCACCACGTTGATTCATTTTGGAATAGATTCGTAGATTTTATTTGAATCAGCTGCAATTTTTTGAAACAAATAACACAGGGAAACTGAAATTATGCAGATCTTGGCGAAATTAGTACATTATGTTTTATCACTTATTGCAAAAAATTTTTCGATTTGAAGAAAATGCACTTGTACACAAAACTTTCCTTGATATTATCTGTAGCCGATAGTACACTGGTTAAAGATGAAATGCTTCTTATAGAAGGAATAAAATTTCTTTTGATGAATTCTTAACGCACAAACACTTTTTTCCCGAACGCTGGCCATCGAACATTTGCTTTGCGTTGAAGACGCTCAGGCTTCGCTGTAACTCTAGACAGGCGATAAATGTGGCATATTCGTCTAGAGTAGAGAATCGATGACAGCTAAATCACTTTGTATAATATATGTGGAGGAGGATTTGACTTTGCATTACGGAATTTTATTGCTTGCAGCTGGATTTCAGGACATCAGGAACAGTACAGAGTCTGGTGTTGATTTTTCAGGAGGCACTATTAGAAGTTCCGATAAATTTGCAGTTATTTTGGTCAGCCATTTTTTGTTATTCGCCGTCACTCTCCATTACGTTGTTTCGTTTTTAATTCTTACATTTTAAAATTTTTTTCGTGCAGACCATCCTGCCGACTCTTAAAATGTATTCGAATTGTAGTCGTTAAACAAAAAACACAGGCCGAGTTATATTCTCAATTTCATTTTATTATGGGAGAGTGACGGAAATGTACGTACACCTTCGTTTAAGTTTTAAGCCAAAAGTGAACAGAAGATTCCTGCTTTTTCTCAGGTAGGGTTTTAACAGATAGACATGTGATCAAAGTGAAGGGAATAATAACTATTTTTAGTACATTACGTAAGAGTTTTAGGGAAAATGCCTGGCGACAATAAGTCGCTTATTTCGCGAGTTGTGTGCGCGTGGAAGCAATTAGAGAATATTCTTTTAGCAATAAATATGTCAAAACGCGAGATTTAATATACCTCCAGCGCGGGAAATAGAACGAAACTGGAATTTTAGAAAAGTGATTTTGGCATACATTAAGATTAAGACTTTAAAATATATAATATTAGAATTTTAAATAACATTAAGTGAGATTATTACATATATATATATATATATATATATATATATATATATATATATATATATATATATATATATATATATATATATATACTGAAGAGCCAAAACATTATGACCACCTACTCAATAACGAGTTGCGCCTCCTTTGGCCTTCAAAACATCTGCAACTCGCCTGGGAATATATGCCACAAGTTTTTGGTACGTGATTGGGGACAGGTTGTACCAAATGTCTAAGCAGCGGTCACGCAAAGTCGAGATATTCGGACATGATGGGGTTTGAGCTCTGAATTGCCGCTCCATGACATCCCAAATGTGCTCCATCGGATTAATATCTGGCGAGTTAGGCGGCCAGGACATTAAGTGGAATTCATCAGTATGCTCCTAGAACCACTCCAACGCAATCCGAGCCTTGTGATATGGAGCATTGTCCTGCTGGAAGATTCCATTTCCAGTTGGGAAGACAAAGTCCATGTAAGGGTGCAAATGATCCGCAATGATGTTCAGATAGCTCGCAGCTTTCATGGTGTGTTCTACCATAACTACGGGTCCCAGAGCCACTCATGAGAACGTCCCCCAAGGCATAATACCACCGTCACCAGCCTGTGTATAACCTGCTGTATAAGAGGCGGGCAACTTTTCGCCTGGCAGACGGCATACCCTGACACGACCATTGACGTGATGAATGAGAAATCGGGATTCATCCGACCAGGCAACTCTCTTCCACTCATCCATGGTCCAGTCTCGATGTTCCCGGGCCCACTGCAGGCGTAGTTGACGATGACGCTTGGTCAAGAGAAGCACGCGAGTGGTACGTCTGCTGCACAGTTTTAATGAATATTTTGAAACACTTAAATTAAATAGTTAATTATTCATTAAATTAAAGGATGAAAATAAATCAAATGAAATGTTGGTCCTGATATAAATTGTTAATCGTCTACTTTTAAAATTTTCTTTTAGCATTTGTCCAGAATTCTGTTAATGTCTTCTGGCAACAGTTCTTCGTATTATTCTTATTCTTCTCACAATAAAGAATATTGTTATGGATTCTGTATAAACTTAATTTTGAAAAAAATATTAAAATTAGAGAAACAAATTGTATGGAAATGAAATTTTTGTCACTGAAAAGCTAATTTTTAAAAAGTTAATATGGTGTAAAAATAGTTTCGTGAGATAATATTTTCTAAAGATATAGCGGAAAAACGCCTTGCTTAATTTATATTTAACTGAAATTTTAACTAACTTCTGGCCTTCGAAAAGTTGAGAGTAACCTTTCTCTTGTCTTAAATAAAAAATGTGCAAAGTCTGGCTGAAATCAGTCCAAATGGAGGAGATTTGGAACACACATACATAGCCACAATGACTTTTATTTATTTTAAGATAAATCCAAACTATTGCTGATAAATACTATGAGACATAAAGAAGTTTTTAGTCAAGATTTCGTCACAATTAATTAAATATTTAATTTTAATTAATTAAGAAGTTAAATTTAATTCATTGAATAGTTAAATTTAATTAATTAAATAGTTAAATTTAATCAATCAAACAGTTAATGTTAATAGTTAATTTGGCAGATTACTTTAATTAGGGGATATTTGAACTGCTGGGATGTTTATTTCATTATGACTCCTACCTGTTGAAAGATTATTTGTTGGAGTATTAAAAAAATTGGGGGCAATGTGCTGACTAATAAATCTAGTATAATCTTTTGAGTAGAATGATAAAACTTTGATATATTAAAAAATTAAATGTCATGAAAAGAGAATCACGACGTAAATATTGAAATGTGCGGAAACAATAAAGACATTGGCTACCTCTGCATTGATCAATATGTAATATTTCATTACTTTTGTAACATTAACTTAAAGGAATCTACCTTTGCTTCCAGCTTGCCGAAAGGGATTTTAAAAATATTATTTGATTTCATTTGCCTCTTTTTAGCGCCGTAATAATTTTACTGTCGTATCTAATATTATTTTCGAAGCGACTTGCCTAATTCTGGATCTAACTTTTTCTAATTTACTCCCTGACTCTACTTGTTAAAATTTTATAACAAGTTTAAATGCTGTAGCCATATGTTTGGTGCATCATGGCCAAATCTGGCTCTTACGCCATTACTTAATGGTTCCTCCTATGTTTTGCGTTGCGTAATTTCATTATGAATCCCTCAACATAGTATTTAGGTTAAGAAATTATATACATAATGATTCGAACTGTTTTCTTTAGTTTGTGGTATTGTTATTGTATCATTTGTAATAAATATAATCGGAAATAATACATGTGGAAAGCAAAATATATTGAGATTCTTTTTGAAATATTTATAAACTGCAATGCACGAGTCTCTTTTCAATTTCAGTGTGCTTATACGTTTTGTAGTTAAATGCAAATTCAAGAAAGGTCTGAGTTTAGAATATTTATCAAAAATGTTTCCTTTCATTGTATTCAAAGACTTCCTTAAATTATAGTCTGTAGCTGTGACGTACGCATTTCTTTGAATCTTTCTTCCTTTTACTCTATAAAAACTATACAAACATTTGTTCTGAAATCTAAATTTCTATTGTAAGAAATAAACTAGCAAACCTTTTCTTTGAAAATGAATTTAGGATGTCATCTTATGAATTTGAAATCAGTGTTTTCCTAATCTTATCTACAATTTTATAAAAATATTCTTACATAACTTAAGTTAAATTTATTCTTTAAAGTTATTATTTCAATTTTTTCTTTTTTGAAATACGTTAGTAATTATATGGAGATCTGAGAAATAGATATTACACTAAATAATATAAGAAATGTTTTTTCTGTGTATTGGTTAAAAATTGGTAGGCGATTCGAACATTCTTTTAAACATATATCTGGAAATTTCTAAGGTGACACTAAATTTGAAAAAATAAAAGGTATAAAGCTTCTTTCAAAATTTCAATTCTTTTCCGCTCCAGTTACCGTTTTATAAGAAGTGAAGTTGAATTTATTCAAAACTAACAACATGTTTAAATAAATATAACTCTGTTTCAAATTATCTTTAGAATTAATAAAGAGTTTTATAAATATTTATTTTAATATAAATTCTTTTCATGTTTAATTTATTTGATATAACATGAGATATTGAATTTTTTTTAACCCGAGCTGACACAAAACTAATATTCCAATAAACTTTAACAGTTGTGCAATAAATATTATTATGAAGTTTTGTTCCGATGAGACTAATTCAGAACGCGTTTCAATAAAATATCCCTGCATGATGTTTACATATAATCAAATCAATTCTCGTAGAGAATAAAATTTCTTAATTTAAACGGTTGTCCTTGGAAAAAATGAAATCTGAACATCATTTAATAGGAGAGGAAGCTAATTTCATGAGGAGTATTCTACCTGAAAATAATTTTTCACTTCTACACTAATTCATAATAAATAATAAGTACAGAAATACAGAGCTTCATCAAAGTTATTCTGAAGCATGGGTTTTTACTTTTTAAGTAGTTGTAATAAAAACTGACCTCAAAATATTATGGATATGTAATTTATTACAGAAGAATTGACATTATTCCACAATATCAACCTGAATAAGAACAAAATGTTCTTCCTTTACTCGAATTCATTTTTCCAAAAAAGAGTTTTTAAAAGTCTTTTATATATATATATATATACACACACACAAAGGAAAATACAAATACATCAATAATCCCCTGCCAAAATGTTTTTTTAATTTTTTACTAAACTATACCTAATTTTTATCTAATAATTAAAATTACGAAATAAATGCCAAAAGAACTTATTGAAAATGTGAACCTATCATATAAACTCTGTTACTATTAAGTCTATAAATATAATTGAAAAAGACATTTCAGAATATGGAGTTTTCAACAATTAAAGTATTTAGCTTGTTAGTTAAAGTGTTTACCCACATTGACCATAGCATATACATACACAGGCAAAATATAAAAAGCATAATTAACGATATATAAAAGAAAAACAAAAGAAACGTTCATATTAAAAACATAAATGAAAGAAAATATGTAAAAGAAACAAAAACTCAAACCGAAAGTAAACCGTCTAAAGAAGAAAAACGGAAGAAGTGCCACATGAGAAATAACCAAGTAAAAATCATGCTAGTAGAAAAGGGAAAATATAACACAAATGTTACGAATGCGCAATATACTGTATTTCTAGGAGTTTCTCTGAAATATAGCATAATTCAATATCAAATGGAGTAAAGATGTAGTAGAAAATTAAAATATTGCAGTTAAAGTGCATTAATGTGTCATTATGGGAGTGAAATCAATGCCAACAGTTTAAGAAGGTTTTAGCGTTTCCTGTCGACAGTATTGGCTTTAAAACCGATGAAACGCTGTTTTTTCCCTAATGCCAAAACAGTTTAAAGAACCAAATGTGAATGACAATTCAGTGTTAAAAAAGGAAAGTGTTCATCACCAAAAGAGCAATCAATGGTTTGAAAAAGAAAAGAGAGGACAAAAGGCAGGAGACATACCAATTTGCGTGTTGGGCTGACATTGCGTGGGCGAGATGTTTACTTTGTATCAAATTACAAACTTTCGGGAGTAGTCGGTTGAATTGCCAGAGGAATGTTGGTTAAAAATTATTTTATAAGTACGATGAAGATAACGATAGAGATTAGGGAGAAAGACATTTAGAAATGTGGCTAGTAAAAAGTTTGTAGAAAGTGGCAAGTAAAAAATTCATATGGAAAAGTATTAATATTAGGAACCAGTAAAAAGCATTATTATTACGAACCTGTAAAAACTTACTAACAGATGCATTTTCGAGTTTCAGATTAAACCCTGTTGGATCTAGAGGCCTTCTGCAATAATATGTATATTGCGCGAACATCACTATAATAAGCAATATTTTACTTACGTCTTAAAGCCGTAAATTCAAGCTTCATACAGTGAAGCAGGAATTTTATTATTCTTAAAATTATTTCTTAAGTGCTTGATTTCTTCTTTGACCGAACTTTTATCGCTGCAATTTTATTATAGGTTGATTTATAATAATGCTTTTGTAAATTTTATGAGAGATAATAGAATTCTAGAAAATCGATTAACGTTAAATGTAAATTCGTTTCTTTTGTCATAAATATCAATTTTTAACTTGCTTTGGCTATCTATAATTAAATAACTGGATCTTAATCGCTACTGGTTTGAATAAGTTTCAGTTCATCAGAATAAATATTATTGCATCTCTGTTGGTCAATCTATTCCTGCACTTCTTTAAAAGGATTTCGTTTTAAATTTTAATTTCGCCTTCGCATTTTCAGAGTCAAATTCGAAAAATCAATCTTCAATGTGTTGCTGAATGCACAATGTGTCAGAAAAATATCTTTACACTTGCATATTGTAAGAAAACAAAGATTTGCACTTGTATTATTTTTTGTGTTTAGCAAAGAGAGTAGTAAAGTATTTTTGACAATTTTTAGAACATTTCAATGTGAGTATCATCAGTCGTACGCAACACATTGAGTCGGTAAGATATTTCCAACCAGTGGCGGCGATTGGGTGGCAAAAGGGGGGGGGGGGGGGCAAACAATTTATCGATAACTAAAAGTACCTAGTCGTATAGGAAGTAGACACCAAAATTTAAAAATTTAGTTGCAAAATTAGCTACCTTTCTTGGACACTATTGCTTTTTTATAATTTCTAGTTTTAGGCAACAAAAACGAATTAAAAATTTAAATTTTTCCTCAAAAAGTAAAGAGGACAATCACCCCCTCGTCCCCCCCAAGTCGCCGCCACTGTTTCCAACCAGGTTCTATGAAACATTGAAAAATCGACACATGTAGTCAAAAATCTATTATAAACTGACGGTCTTGGCAGTGAATGCCGATTGTTTGTAGTCCGAAGTTGAAGCTGTATCTGCGTTACAGATTCGTACGCCATTTCCTGCAGAGAAGCAATGTTGAAACGATAATGACAAAATCAATGACCCCATGCCATTCAGTGTTCACTTCATTTCAAAAAAATTTAATACTTTATTTATTGAATAATAAACGGATGACTTATCTTTGTTAGTTTATTTTTAATGATTTTGAAAGTGTAAAGATACTTTTCGGATATCCTGTATATGTGATAGAGACTTTCATTAAAAATCTGTTCTGAAATAAAGCATGTATGAGGAGAAATTATACAACACTGAGAATGTTTAACGGAAGTAATATCTTATAAATATGCCGTTCCAAAATTATATGCAGAAAATTATTGGCATTATATATGTGGAATCAAAAAAGGTGAAAAAATATACAACAAAAACAAAAAAATATTAATAAATAACTAAAGTTTTTTTAAGATACCTGAATTTCATTATTTAACCCTTTCCAAGGAACCTTTACATTACATATATCAATTAGATAATCATCCTTATGAATTTATTAAGCATTTCCCAGTCCAGAACTTTAAATCAGCATTATTATCTAACAAGGTATTTAGTTATTAGATATCTTTTTAGATCTAAATTTTGTATGCCCTGCATTCGTTTTTTGTCGAATTCATCGGCATGTCTGTATCAATTTCTTTCTTATATAGCTCTGAAAAAAAATCAACATAATGAACAACTGCTATCTGGGGTACTATATCCATCTGAGAAGTTAGATATTTTGATGTACTAGATTTATAGTCGTAAAAATTTGCTTTTTATAATGAATAAGTGGATATTTATTGCGTTTAATCAAGTCTCTGAAATCTTAAGCATATTTTACCCATGGTATCATAAGAAATTATAAGTATAAACGTGAATTATCTGGTTTTGAACTCATTATGAGAAACGAAAAAATACGTGTGAAACGCTTAGAGGATTACCTCTCTAAGCGTTTCACACGTATTTTCCCATTTCTCATATTCAATACGCAATTTTATAATGTTCAGAGGAAGTTTTTTATATTATGCATTAATCCTTATACATTAATTCAGTAAAAAATTATTAGGGAACCACACAATATTTTTTATTATTTAATTATACTTACAACACAAAATTATAACGCCAACTTCTATTAACCTTTTTCTTTTGAGTTCAGATACTATTTAAATTGTCACTTTTCCTGAGCACTAGAAGAGACACCATAACAGGAAAAGATGAAAATTTCATTACTTCGCGGAGATAATCTATGGGTGGTTCTAATAACTCTGTAGATAGTTTCACATTTTTGTAGTTTCTGCTGCATGTGATCATGTCATTGATAATAGACACATCAATGACATCAAGTATACCCATTAAACTTTTATCTTTATTTTAACTAACATAACTATTATATAGTACGTTATGGTTATGGATTATGTGTATCTATCGTAGCTTGCTAATAATTGTTTTCTCTCCAACATTCTTTTGACACCTTGGTATCAAATTTGACTTATCGAATGAACAGCGAAAGCGTTTCCTGTATAAAAATTTATTTACATTTTTCATTTAAATTAAATACTTATTATAGCGTTAATTTAGTGAATACGAAAATAAATGGTTTGTATTAAAAACAATAGAGAATATCCTCTGCCAAATTAAAGCGCTGAGATAATTGTTCTTTTTCTTTATTTTATTTGTGATTTATTTTCTTGACAATATGTCATTGACAGAAAGTTAGATAGAAGTTTGAGAAAAAGAATGGATCTGAAGATTTTGAAAACAGAAAGGTAAAAAAAAAAAGAAGTTATATAATTTTTTTTCCTTTCCTTGAAGAGTGTTTTTTAAAAATTAAATAAATGGGGGATAGTAAGAAAATCATTAAAGAGAGTAAAAATAGTTCATATAAAAGTAAAAAGAAGAGTTATTTGTAATTCCCAGCAATTAATTTATTTGACACCAAAGTCTTGAAATTTTATAGAATGACAAAAATAAATGAAAAATAAAGAGAGTGCAGATAAGAGGTATTAATAAATTTCTTTAGGGCCGCTTAATAAAAATTTAATTTGCTGTTAATCAGAATATTTTCATGTTCTAATTCAGATTTTAGATTAGTTCAAATCAGACCTTCGATAATACAAGACTTTATTAATACTTGAGTTTTCATAATTTCACTGCTATATTTTCAAATATTTTTGGAGAGTCCTTTAGAATGGGTATATGGAAAGATTTATCACACTAATTTTATTAATTTTTTTAATTTGATACAGTACTTGAAAAGTGCTAATTAATTAGGTAGAGACCGTGAGCATGCTAACTGAATATAAGAATGCAGACAAACATTTTAACCCAATGGTTCTGCTGATAAAACAAAAGTTACGTGCAAAAAGTGCGAAGAATAATGTTCAATTTGCAATGGATTGCTGAACTTCATACAAGCAAAAATGAGCTGCTTTGAGAAACTCTCTATTTAACATTAACTTGTAGATATTCTTTGGATGAAAATAAAATAAAAAAGAAAGAACGATTGTTTATAGATGTAGATTTTGACGGAAGGAAAGCATTTCCCCCCCATTTCAGGCGTCTTTCAAGGATAAATTTTGTGGTCTCTTTCGACCCCCTGCAGAGTAACCTATTCTTGTCTTTGCTCATTAGTATTAAATCTAGCCCTGAAATATGGTGTGATACAATGAGTTAGGGGAGTAACCACAAACGGAGTTAACCATGTCCTGCCAAGGCATCCAGGGACTATTGAATGACAGCTGCTGCAATAGCTCGAGTACTGAGGCCGGAGCCTTAGTAGCCACCACTGGCTACCCCTCCCGCAGGAGGTGCGTACTATCACTGTAGGGATGCAACTCGACTCCCACCATTATTGTACCCCAGGAAAAGCGAAACCCCGCTTACTTATACTTATCTTAGTCTTCTTATCGTATAGGAGTTAAGAAAGTAAAGCGATCTACAGTGACATTATTTCTGCAGGGAGTTGGGGACGATATCTTAATGACTTTGTGTTATCGCTTTTGTACTAATTCTTTAGTTAAGGAAACAATTCTAATGGTAGTTTGAATGAAAAAATGTCATCAAGTGGAATTTTGAGGTAGGGTGATGAATCATTTTTGTGCGAAAACTTTTTCTGCATCACTTGATTTTCTGAAATATTTACAAAGTAATCAACTGAATAAAATTCTGCAAAATGATGAATTCCTTTCTGAATTGCATTCGGAGTATTTTTGTGCTAATTTTCGTAGCAAGATTGGCTTTCTGCCAATTCATTAATTAAAAAGTCTTTTAATCTGCTAAAAATAAATAGTTAAGGCCAAAAATTCTAAAAATTATATATGATAAGAATGCCATTCTCGCTTTCAAAATATTTGTATCTATCTACAGCATTTCTGAAATGATTTAAGGTGAATAGAAACAAATTTTCTTAAAGACTTTTGAACTAAAGCACGGCTATAAATATATTTTTAATAAGGCTGTCTTAGTTTTAGAGAACATTTGAAATTCCTTAAAGTCACCATTTTGATTCAGACGAAAGTGCATTAGAGCATCAGAAGAATAAAATAAATATGAAACAATAAACGATTTTCCCATGAACTCTCGAAAAATATTTGAATCAACAAAGTTTTCTATTGCTATAAAGTTCCCTCCAGTAAGCATTTGCAGCTTCAGAATAAAGATGCGAAAACGTTCACTTCTTGACATTTATTTATGAAAGGATGAATTCAGAAAAATAGACTGAATTTTACTACTTCATTATTTTGTACCCGTAAGGAATGATGCCTTCTTGTTTTACGGAAGAACAAGATACTTATATCTAACGGTAATTGCAATAGATGGGAATACTTTCATGAACTGAAAATTTTAAAGATCAGGGACTCTTGTTTATTACACTGAAATTGTTTTTCGAAAACTATAGTGAAAATAAAAGAAAATTTGTGTAATAACATATACTACGACGCGTGTTTTGATTCTTAACTAAGTAAAAGTTTTGAAAGAAATACTAGGTATTCTTACAGAATCTTCTACACTAAAAAAACTGCTAAGAATTTTTATAATATAAGAATAGATTTTGTATTTACTAAGCTTGTGCATCAATATGCGTCTAAAAACATTTTGAACTCGTGTGTAGAAGAGTGTTCAGTAAAAAAGCTACCAAGTTTGTAGCATGAAAAGAAGATCAAAAAGCTTTCTAGAAAAAAAGGATAAGTCTTTAATATTCGAATTCATCTGTTGAAAGGCTTTTTTTTTTACATTTCACGGCAGGATATAAATCAGTAATGGTGAACATTTTTGAGAAGTGGGTCAAATTTTTTTCCTTATTTTTTTAATACTAACCCGTGGTATCACTTGGAAAGGGTAGGGGAGGGAGAGAGAGTGATGAAAAGGGTACCAATAGTTTCGAAATACCAAAAATTTGTTAATCGAAAAACTTGACATTTTAACTTTTTTTGTTCTCACTTTTAAAATCATCTGAAAAATTTCGTTTCCTTTTCATTTTACAACTTTTACTTTTATGAGTAAAGAGCAAAAAGTAAAGGTCGACGTCAAAAAATTAATATCAATTGGATGATAACATGAATTTCCTCATACGTGTGTTGAAATGCATCTAACTTCATTCTAAACCACAAATTTATATGCTAAATTAAAGATGACAATGCATTCGTTTTGTCAAAAGGAAATACAAGACTTATTTGAATTGTTTTTGAGCTTCGAATTCTAAATGGGTAATAAAAAATTTTTTCGTTTGCCATATTTTGCCTTACTTCTTGTGAAAGAAGAAAGATAAATAATTTCAAAAACTGTTATATGATGAGCAAAGCGGATATTATTAAAAATTATATCAATGTAAAAACTTATTTGATAAATTTTGATTTGGAAAGTTTTAGTTGAAAATTATTCTACATTTAGGAAAATTACTACTATTCCAAAGAAAAAAACTACGGTGCATAAGACTATTACTCCCGAATGAAGGCAGTAATCGAATCCACTAAGGTGTTAGTGACAGGAGAAATTTTTTTGATTCTAAACTACCTAAATCTATCCTTGAAAACCATTTGGAACAATTTGGATACATTAACTATCTCATGAGGTAAGGTACTTCATCAGTCCAAAGAATTCTTTTTACTAAGTACTTATTATCTGCAACCCATTCTTGAAGCATATGATAACTGGAGATGAATGGTGGAGAGTCTATAATAATAAAGAGGCACACCCATGATACATCGTAATTCATAAAGATATCTCCCGCCCCGGCACGAAGCTTACCCATGTATCTGAATGGTCAAGTTGCCGCAAATAGTAACAAGGGTACTGTGATCTGTCATTTACAAAATGGCAATCACCAGCCCTGGTGCCAACCCTACCCTAAAAGTGGATGTTCACGATCATTCGACTCCACGCAAATGGCGTGGTGGCATTCCGCTCCATACCATTTTTCAACCCATCCATTTAAACAGATCATTCACGGGTCGCTAAACGCAAACCATAAACCTTTCACCTACGGGCACTTCGATCCCTTACTGTTGCTATTCCCCCCCTGCCATCAAAACGCGATCCCCCGTCTGCTCCGATTTCCTCTAGTGTAAGAGAACTCCCCCAGCCCCCATGTATCGACATCGATCGCATTTCAGCATTTAAGGTTCGGCAAGTTTAATGAATTAACGAGTGATTAAATTCAAGTTGGATTTTCAAACTTTCGACCACACCACTCCAATTCTCGTCAGATTTGCGCATTCACGACTGGTCTTGGGGCAGTGAGACCGAATTTGCGGGGTGTGGAGTGATCGTGAATATCCAGCTTGAGGAGGTACGTTCTATCATCGGAGATGTGGCCAACACAACTACATCACTATCTACCATTCCTGTACCCTCCAGGGAAGGGAAAACCCGCTTACTTATCCGGAGACTTCTCATACTCATATCTGAGGTGTCCCTGGAGGGATCATAATTAACCGAAAAGTAACCAACATAACTTTTGCTCAAAACGCTGGTTATATCGATTTAATTTCTAGGTTAGTGATAGAGCCATTTACATACGAGCATTTTAGCAAGTCGCCAAAGTTTTAGTGTTTTCCTCTATACTCATGCGACTACCATTGATCTTTTAATGACATCATAACACTTTTAAGTGGTATAAATACAATAGATACAGGTATATCATAATAAATTTTGTGTAGTTTGCATATTTCAAGAAACAATTGATTGAGAGCGCGGAACTCTAATAATGATCATAAAAGCTGTGGTCAAATCATGTTTTTTATTAATCGTTCAATATTGTCTTACATTTCTTTATTTTTTTCCTTATAAAATGTTTTACATATGTATTGTACTGCAAATTTAATGATTTTATGTTTTTAAATTACTGTTCAGTCTAAATAAAGGATTTAGATAGAAATAAAAAGCATATCAAGAATTATTCCGATTTTTCTCACTTCTTATTTGTGAAAACATGCAAATAATTTATAGTTTCTTAACTGATTCTTTTTACGGCTTCTTTGCTTTTCTAAAACATTATTCTTATTTTGACGATGGTGGAAAAATATGAAGTGATCTTTCGGTTGAATAAAGTTCCAAGTTTAGATAATATTTAAAAATGTTTTTGCAGTTTTGCGATATCAGTTTTTCGGTATGGCTTCAGCTAGAGTTATTTTTACTATCTTTATTATTTCCCATTTTTTTCATTCTAAAAACTTTGATTTTCAATAGAAAAAGTGCAACTGAGTAAAAAGCCTTTTTATAAGGTTTATCCAAAACGACTTTTTATGAAAGCCTGTTGAGAAAATCAATATGAAAAATCAGTCAAGTTTTGAAAGTGATGGATCGAAAAAAAATATAGAAGTTACCGCGTTGTCTAGCAAAATAATGGCAGAAGTCTTAGAAGAGAGATAATAAGATTTTTATTATTATCTCTAAAATTTAGACTATTTTTAGTCTAAATTTTATAACATATATATAATTTTTTTAGTACTTGTTTTTTATTTTCTCGTATACGAAGGAATGTATTTATTCATCCAAAAAATTGGACCGCGGGATTTTGAAAAAACTCGACATTTTATACATCTTTGAGTGTAAGAAAATGTGACTTTGGAATTCTGTCTGAAAACACGATAACTTAAATTGCAAAGAGCTAGAAGAATGAAATTTAGTATGTAGACTTTGCACCAAAAGTGTGAATTTGTAACCAATTTTAGAGGAAATGCGTTAAATGAGAGTTTGTCTGACTGTCCGCTCGTCTGTATACAAATAACATAATTTAAAAACGCAATGAGCTAAATAGAGGAAACATGGACATGGATTTATAACCAGAATTGATGATGTGTGTCAGATTTTGGTCTAAACCCGCTATCCTGTTGACTGTTTGCCGATCTGTCTATTCAAGTGTATTTGAAAGCGATAATTCTCAAACGCAAGATGCTAGATGGATAATGTTAGATTGCAAAAATGCAATTACATCCTTTTCGGATTTGCCATCAGTACTTTTTAAATAATTGATATTTTTCACCACCAAAGTTTCTTTCTTGTCTTGTGGCAACTTTTAACTTCTCAACGGATTTTTTAAAGTTTTATTAAATTTCTCTATGAATCATTTTTCTTTTTGTAGTAATTAACTTAATTATTAATCGCTTTAACTTTTATGCGATTTTTAATGGTTAAATGTTTATTAAGCTTTTAATAATTTTTTTTACACCGAACTATATGCTCGTCATTTTAACGGCGGGAGCTTCTGGGTGTAATCTGGTCGGTGCTTCCCCTGACTGGGAGATTTTTCTTTGTATGGAAATAATTGGCTTGTCTGACAAGTTGTAAGAAAGTCGTGCGTCTGCTGGGTCCGGGGGCTGGTAGGCTTCATTCAGTTCTCTTCCCTGCAGATGCACCGATGATCCAAAGGAAGAAGTTACTGTAATCCTCAGCGAGATATATCAACGAAATACATCGAGCGTTAGTGGATAGAAGAGTGTTCAGTGCAAATTTGAGCAGCAAATAGTAGGTTTTTTTGCTATGGCGAACTGTCGCCAAAATGTGTATAAGTTGATGAAGAACAACTAAGAGGCAAATAAGACTGCGGCAATAATGTTCAGTGACCTCAAATGATTTAAATTTAATTAAATTATGGCAGTGATCCATAAGTAATAATTTTTGGGATTGTCGATAATAAATAAAAGAGTGATGCAATCTAACAAATGATAATCGTGATCAGCGAGTTCCAGTCCTACATTTTTCTATGGCTAAGCTAGCTAGCTAATTCTTCCGACGCCTTTTATAAAATCTCTGGAGAGTTAAAATTTTTTTCACGCATTAATGCAACGAAGTATATTTTCCTTTTTTATTCAAACTCTAATATGTATAGAGTGAAACTTTAATGAAAATATTTTAAGTTTTTATAGCGCTGATGTGTTCATCTTAAAGTCTGCAGTAAAATATTAAATATATATATATATATATAAACTGTAGATTACTTGATTTCTCTGTCTTACCATGTGCATCGGAAAAATCAATTTTTTTGTCTATTAAAACATGTTGTATTAATGAGTTAAAAGTTGGCAATTAAATACTTAAATTTGTAAATAAAAGCATATTAGCCCATCATCAAATCTCTCGTCCTTTTTTACTATCGGCAATTTAACAGATGAATATTATTATGTGATTTTTACACTAAAATTGCCCCTACTGGTGGGAGCACATGTACGTGGATGAGAATTCGCCGGATAAGTAAGCGGGTTCTCTTTTCTCTGGTGGGGGTCTAGTTACCCCTCTCCAGTGATAGTACGTATCTCCTTCAGGAGGGGTGGGTCCGTGGCCGGTGATGGCCATTAGGACTCCGGCCTCAGTACTCGAGCTATTTATTGCAGCGGCCGTCATTCACCGTCCCTAGTACGCCAAATGGCATGGAAGGGGTAACTCCGTGTGAGCCTTGCACTATAATTGCAGACCTGTGTCAAACTTTGGAACAAATCGATCGGAGGGAAGAGGTCCTGTTCCAAAATTCATACTGGATTTTCTAGAATCTGGAAAGATAAGAAACTGAACAAAAAACGCACCGTATTGAGGATGTATACGAGATAGACGAGGAAATAACATTCCCACTTGTTAATTCAATAGAGAAATAGAAAAAATTATTACATAAATAGAGTTTTTTAAAACAGTCTGCATAAATGTGAGATAGCCTTATATTGAAGAGTCCAGGATTTCAGTCACTCTTCTTATTGCGAGGATGGTCAGCACATTTGTTATATCATTGGTATTTAGCAAATTCCTCTCAAGCAGACATTATTAGAAACACACATTATTATGAAAGTGCTAAACCAAGAACAGAGATTTGCAGACATCGACCGAAAGAGTAACTGCATCATTATGCTTAATGATTAACACCGGAAAAGGACAAAATTAACATTTGTTGGTGAGTAGGGATTGCAATCCGGAAAACCGGATCTGGTAATCCGGCATCATTAGACGTCTACCGGATCCGGTAAATTAAAAAAAATACATGAAGAGCCGATTTCTTGAAAAAATACTCGCGTTGTTGTAAGAGTAGGTACTTAAATGCGTGGTGCGTACGAGTCGTTCGACGCTGACTCACCCGCTTCACATATAGACATTCTTATTGTTCAGTTGATAGATGGATTATGGTTATGTTGCATTTACGAGTGCGAGAATGACTTAAGTAGATAATTAGACTTAGAAATGAATAGAGTAACGATCCATATTTCTGATTTTTCTTTATAATACGACTTTCTTCTTACATAGTGACCGAAATAACGTTTTAAATTGTAAGTATGTACCTATTTGTGTTGCATTGCAGGTACTAGTCTAGAAGTTCTAAAACAAACATGACACTTTTGAAACCAATTCAAAATGAAAACAGGAATATTAATATACTTACAGAATAAAAAAAAATATGATGATGATACAAGATGAACTGATGATATATTTACTATGCCGAAAAAAAAAAGTTGTAAGACTAGAAATGAAAAATATCTTAGAATTGTTCAAAATGATAGCTTTAAAGAAAACGTAGATAATATAGTAGAAAATAACTCAGATTCATCGGCATTGAAAAGTGATTTGACATTACAGAAAGAATTACAGATGCAAATCCAGCAAGATATGAAAACCTAGAGCATAAATACCAAAAAAAAAAGAGAAAGATTATGAGAAAACATTAAGAAAGGAAATGACTGCATGTGAAAGTACTTGTTTTCTATTCATGAGTATTTCTTGACAATAAAACCAACAAGTGTAGAAGTAGAAAGGCTTTCTAGGCCGCTGGTTATATTTGTAGCTCTGTAAGAAGTCGATTGACAGATGACACAATTAGCACTTTTTGTATCCTACGATAATTTTTTCAAAACCAAAGTGAGTTTTTTAAAATTGTTTTACTTAAAATAATAATTTAAAGCAAGTATATTAAAAAATACGAAGAAGTTTTAAACTCGTTATTGTATAATTGTGCCATTGATTAAACAGATTCATGATGACTGTCATAATTATAAGAATGAGACTTCTTGGCGTGTCTAAAATATCTAATTATCTCAGTTGATAAGCTTGATTTAGTTAGATTTAATATAAGTTACTTACATAATATAAGTTACATTACAAGTTATCATTGATGTCATTTGTGAAATCTAGTAAGTGAGACTGAACTTAACCGCCCGTCATTATCTAATTATTACTAAACTAATATAACAATTACAATTTAACTAGTTACTCTGTACTAAATTTTTATTGTTGATTCATACGTAAATGCTGATTAATTATAACAGTGTAAATAAAGTTGATTTCATAAGAAATTAACGCTTTTTTTATAAACTTTGTAATACACTCACTTTATCATCTTTTGTACAGTTGATTTTGGAATGAAAAGGCAAAATAATTTTGATGTGTCCAATCCGGCCGGATCCGACCTGATTGAAATTGGTGCCGGATTGCAATCCCTATTGGCGAGTGAAAACTTTTTGACGGAAAGATGTATTTTTAAAGCATTGTATCAAATAATTCTAGAATGTAAGTAGGTAGAATTTGAGAGCTCTTGGGGAGTTACCTCGACTGCTGTCTATACTATGTTCAAACTAAACCACTGGAAAAAAGGGTAATCAAATGGGGCAGAAATTGAAAATTATGCTTTTATATCCCGATTGCACTTAAAAGTACCACTTTAATCAAGCTTATATCTTCTCAACACGGCCGGTTTTTTTAACGATATTGACAAAAACACGAAGATTGTAGCTCCGACAGAAAGCAGTAGATGACAATTGAAGGCAGAAATTAAATTTTTAAATTAATTAATTAAATTAATTAAGTTATTTGAATTAATTTGCTCTATCTTGCGGTTTTTCTGCACTAATGACGCAGAAGTAAAATTAAAAAGTTGCTGGTAAATTAATTCGGTATATAAAGGGTTAAACAGTTGAGTTTGGCCAAGGGTTTACATTTTTAAAAAGAAATGAAAACGAATTAATTCCTTCTGGAAATAAAATGTAATAAAATCAGCAGAAACTTATTAATTACTATCGAAAGTTTTTGAATCTGATAAATGAATTTATTTGTTTCTTAAGCCATTTGAATTTTATTTCCTGTTTTTGGAACCTTTTGTTACTCCATTGTGTAAAACAGCAACTATCTACTACTCATTGGCTTACACTGCTTATGCTTGCAAGTTTCAAAAATTTTTTCCACTCTTGACCAGCATGTTATCAGTATCTAACGGATCATTCGCTAATCTGTTTGAAAGACAAATTATTTTTTAAAAGTTTTCTTCAAATCATTTTGTCCAAGTTAACAGTAATTTATCAATTCCCTGTTCTTTTCTTTTGTTGTATCTATTTAAACAGATAATGAAATATTATAAATCTGAAATTTCCATATAATATTTCCATATAATTCCATATTCCATATAATATATTATTTTTTATGATTATATATATTTTTTAAATGTCTTTTATAAATGTGTCTTTTTTTCTATGTTTTAACATTTTTTTGTAAATACTCGTACCTGTTTACTAGCCGCAACTGTATTGTTTTTTTATTTTGATTTGTTGTTTGGTACCGTTTTAATTTGTGGCTTCCTATATTCTTTTTTTCCTTCTTCTTATTTTATTTATTATTATTTTAATGTTATTTGGTTATTATTCAAGAAATTATGTATTGGACAATTTGAAATCATGTATAGGAAAATTTGGAAATGTGATAGGAAATTGTGTATAGGTTGATTTATACTTTTTCTTGTGATGCAGTGTGCTGCATGCTTAGGTTTTAATTTGTGACTTCCTGGATATGTATATTTTTAAGCTTTCTTTTTTTGCTCTCTTTATTTTCCTTATGATTGTATTTTAATTTATGTTATTTGGTAATTAATAAAGATTTTGTGTTTAGGAAAGTTTGAAAGTGTGTTTAAGAATTTGAAATTGTGAGAAATTGCGTTGGTTATTTTAACCTTTTTTCCCTATGAAGCAGTGTACTTTGGGAAGAAATTTTGTATTCGAATTTGCTGGCGTTCTTTGGAACTGTCAGTGTCTCGATATTTATATTTTCGTAAGGACAGGACAAATTATTAGTTATCATGTTAGGCAAGATGAGCACACATGAACAGCGATTAGTATCAGAATCTTAATAAGAAGTAAATAGACCAGCGGAGAGGTCTCCCCTAAACTTCCTCGTATACGCTTTAACACGGATGGGGTAAAAATACGCGAAGCGCTGCACTCCCTAAAACAGGTGGGAAAAAAGCGCTAAGCGGTCGCACCTTTTTTGCGCCGTAGAATGGTGAAGAAACCGAATATACAATTTGAAAGTCTTTTTCTTCAGCCGATTGAAAGCAAAATTGGACACAGATCTACAATTAAGGTTAGAAGACCACATACCGAATTTTATTTATCTAAGTCATTGCGTTTAGGAGTCATCGTGTTCACAAGCATGCGATTATACAGACCAACAGACAGTCAACCCTTTTACGGACTTGTTCCCAAATGTGAAAAGGACCTACATTCCTGATGATAAAACTGTTTACCAAATTTTATCTTTCTAGCTATCAAAGTTTTTGAGTTACGTTGTTCATATGAACATTGGCAGACAGCTAGACAGACTTGCCATGCACTGCTTTCGTCCAAAATTGGATAGAAATCTACCAAATCTTGTGTAAAGACCATATATCAAATTTCATCCCTATAGCCTCAAACCGTTTTCGAGTTATCGTATTCACAGATAGACAGACATAATTCCGAAATTGTGTTTTTCGGACTCAGGGTGGTCTACAACGTAGATTCATTTTTTTGACGATTACAATACTTTTTCTTTGTATACTTCATATACGAGAAAGTAAAAATGAAGGAAGTTAGAGTTCAAATTAAAACATTTATAAAGCGCCATCCATCATGCGATGTGAACAGTTCAGTTTCTTTTCTAAAAAAATGCAATGTCCAACAAATGACGGGTCTTCTGTAGGATAGAATCTGGATCCCATACTCCTTACTTTGGCTTGGAGAAAGGCTATGCTCTCTTTACCTGCAATTCTTGAGCTTTGAGCAAACTAGAATATTCGTAATCTGATATAGATGTTTTGACGAAAGGAAACGATGTTTTTCAATACTTTCAGAATTTGGAAATATAGAAGGAGCATTGTGGCAGCAGTTGCAGCTTCTGAGCTCAGATTGGCAGATTTCACTGAACATACAGGTCTAATACGAATGCGGGACACCATTTCTTCCTTTGTTACATCATTAGAAAAAGTGATTGTAGTTTTTAAGGGGTTCTTTCAGAATTGTCATCATCTCCTTCACTTGCCAAATGTTATACTCAGAATAGTTTTTTTGGGAAATAAATCTATCCGTTTAGGGGCCGTTCACAAATGATGTCACGCTTGGAGGGGGTTCGTGAAATTGTAACAGTTTGTGACAAAGAGGGGAGAGGGGGAAACAAGAAGTGTGACATCACACATTTTGGTTAAAATAAAAACATTTAAAATCAGCAGATAAAATTTTGAAATTACCAGAATTTGAGGGTATTTTTTTAATCGGGACTAAAACAACTTTCCTGTGACTTTTTTCACTTATATTCCTTTCTTTTCAAATAAGGCATTCAGAGTAGGTTCTGAGAATATGGCAGCTGCAGAAATTCTTCACCATTAGAAGAAAACATCCCCTGTTCACAAATGTCATTAAAACACATAGTTAAAGTTTAAAAATAAAATTTGAAATATGATCTATAAGGTAGTGCTTTGTTTCTGAACTGCGCGTATATGTTTATGTAATATAGCGTGACATGTGACAAGGGGGGGAGAGGGGTTATGGTGAAGTATGACACTTTGTGACAAAGGGGGAGAGAGGGTCAAAAATATTGAAAAACATTGTGACATCATTTATGGACAGCCCTTTATAGGTCATGGGAAATTTTTTGAAGTTTAAAAAGTATTGAAGATCCTATTTTGATTACTTTCCACTAGATTTTAGTGTTAAATAATCAGTTTTTGACATGCCGCATCATATTTGTTTAAATAAAAATGATGCACAGCACGCTTAAATATGTAAATATTTTGAACGAGAATAAGGAGATTTTTCTTTTTAATTTATTGGACATGATCAAAAAACTGATTTTCAAATTAAATTAATAATCGACAGAGGATGACAATTTCTCATGTGGTTTCAATTATGTATGTGGTTCAGCATCTTGCTTGTGTCATTTGCCAATCTGACATGGCTTTCATATATTTAGAGCATATTAAAAATTCGTGCTTTCATTGTTATCTTTATCAACATAGTCGCAGATGATATCAAAACTACCTTCAACAATTTCACCTCGAAGAAAATTAAATATTCCAGAAATTATTTGCTTAATTTCGTCATTTCTCGCGGTAAAAATTGTTCGCAAATTTCTCTTCCCTCTTCTAATTAAAATCTAGTTATTTATGACGGGATGAACAGAAAGAAAGGGAGGAAGTAGCGAGAAAAAGTAGTCCTGCAGAGAATATAATAGAGATATCTGAGTTCAGTATTGAATACTCTGAAAAGAAGTTCCACCAAATAGTTAGAAACGAAATCTTTCATATAAATCATATTATTCTCGTCAAGTAAATGTCATTTTAATTAAGGAGGCTATGGGAAATATATTTCTGTCCAGAATACCTCTTTTTTTATAGTCAGATGTAGTTCTAATAATACTCAGGTAGTTAAAGTTGAATCCCATAACTAAAGTAGAAGTTTTTAAACAGGATCAAACATTTTAAACAATTTAGAAGCCAAAAGTCAATTCATTCTGAGACTCAGGGCTTTTAGATGTGTTCGCTAATGAAATTTTTAACCAAAATCTTTTTTTATAAGTTCTATTTTAGTAGCGATATTTTTAAATATAAATTGCTTTCATACATATTAAATTTTTTTGTTCTATACATGTTATTCTTCTTATGAGAAGAGTGGATGCATTCTACCAAATCTTCGAGTTTCGTATCCTTTAACTAAATCCCTTTTCATACATTTTACCATTTTCTTTAGCAATATATTTTCTTGTTCGCTTTTTTAAAACTTAGAACAAAGAGTTGAAGCAATATAGATAGTTATTTGCCAGGATGTGGAGGTTATTTTTTTATTTTAATAAATAGTTATATGTACAGTGGAATTGATAACATCCAGTGATTCTGTTTTTTTTTAATAAAAAGATTTTGACAAGCAGTTTAATATATAGCTATAAATCAAGCTTAGTATTGTAATTCTGTCTAACGAAATTTCGACATGTGCATTTCTTTAATCCTGTTTTTCAGTCTATTGACTGTAATTTAAAATATAGCATGTAAATGTTATGTGTTGATATTGAGCAGAGGAAAGAGAAATGCTTTATAGAAAAACTTTATTATTACACACACACAAGAAAAATAAAACTCAGAATTCAAAATGAAAACCTAAGCTATAAAATACAGTATGGTCATAAATATTTGATCCATTTCAAAAATTAATAAAAAAAATTAATAATGTTACAACTACGTTTTTTTAAAGTGAGAGCGCATTTTAAAAGGTTTTTTCAGTAGGTAAATCGCAATTACGGTGGTCGCAAATTATTAGACATCTTCCAGTTTTCAGAGCCATTATCTGCGAAACTATTAAAGCTAGAAGAAGCATAAAGCGTGTATTTATAGGGAAATTTACGCTCTTTAATTTGTTAAATCAATTGTAATTCGAAAACTGAATAGTCTTCGAAATATTCAAGAAAAACTAGAGAAGGAAACCAGAAAATGCGCATCGGCTTCGGCTGATCGCTAGTCATTACGTATGGAAATCTCTCGCTGTAGCAAATACAGAACGCCGTAATGGTACACCATCTAACTGAAAAAAACTTTTTTATTTGTTCTCTCATTTGAAAAAAACCCAGTTGTAACATTATTAGTTTTTTTTTATTAATTTTTGAATTGGGTCCAATAATTTTTGACCACTCCGTATTTCTTGCTATTATGTAGCAGTTCTGAAAATAAAACAATCCAACACAACAAAGAAAACACTAACCTAAAAGGAAACCAATTCACAGCGTAACAGATCACAGATCAACGTATAATATAAAATTCTAAAAGCTCCCTTCCAGCGACCCTCTTTCATAACACTAGCACAAGAGTTTAATGAGGTGAAAAAAATTTAAGACGTCAGAATGCAAAGAAGATGCAATTTTTATAAATTTTAAGTAATTCAAAATTATGTTAATGAAAAACAGAACATAAAACAAAATTGACAAATCTTTTAATTTTCAGTTGGGCCTGGAGAAAGGAGGCTCATCTACTTCCTCATCAACAATATATGTAAATAGTGTAAAACAATGAATTTTCTTTCACTGCCGGAATGACGTCAGCTTTTTCGAATACGGAAGATTAAAACTAAATTTCTCTCTCGCTGGATTCACTGGAGTAAATTCGAACATTTTGAAAATCCGGACACGAGTCCGGACGTGATCTTCAAATTCGAACTGTCCGGACGAATTCCGGACATATAGTGACTTTAGCTATGAATATCAAGCATGTAGATTCTTTGTACAAATGGCTTTATTTTGTGGGTTTTTACCATCCATAGATTTTTTAATCATGATAAGAACATTAATGTAGTTGAAACGAATTTAACAAGTCCCTAAATTTGAGGTAGTTTCTGATAAGAATATTATGAATATAAAAACTAGATAATCTTATAATCGTAAGTTTTACAGAAATGAGTTAAAAAATCATTCTTAATTAAAAATACTTCATTCAAAATTTTTAAAAATCTTTCTGTCATGTACGGATATGTTGACAAAGACTACCAAAAGTCAATTTATAAAAATCGTCGTTTCAATATTTAAAACTTTTTAAGAAACGATGGGTTCCAGCGATATAATTCTAATTAATTAACTTACGTTTTCACTCTTTCTTCAATAAACAAGGTGAAATCTAATTTGAGTACCCGAATTTAATTGAATCGAACTGTTAGAAAACTTTTTTTCTCTGCTTTGAATGAAAAGTTACAACTTTGTGAACGACTTTAATCGGAAAAAATGTTTTATGGAATTCAATGCATTCGAGCAGCTCGTTAATGAAGGGATGTTAAAATGATTAAAAGTAATTTTGATTAATATGTTGAAAAGAAAAGCAATTTTCTTGAAATATCCATTTGATTTTAGTTTTGAAGGGTACTTGACGTAGTGAACTTCATAAAGATAAGTCTGAAGGAATCAGTGGTGATAAAAAATGCTGTCATAATGATGTATTGCTTTTATTCGGCATAACAGCAAATGATTTTTATATCGGAACTAATTTAATTTTGCAACTACGTTTGCCTCGAAATGCATGTCTGTGGCATTCTTACTGATCCTGTATGTCTTCGCGGCTTGGTACTAGGGTGAGTCATTAAGTAAGTCACAAAAGATAAGAAAAAATAATTTACCATGATAATCACTTGGAAACAATTTTATTTTTCAACATAATCTCCACCAATGTTGATGCACTTATCCCATCGTTTTATCAGCGCCCCAATTCCAGCTGCATAAAATTCTTTGGGTTGCTGTCTCATCCACATCCAGCATTCGTGTTGAACGTCGTCATCATCCGCAAAGTGTTTGCCTCCAAGGTGTTGTTTTAGTGGACCAAACAGATGAAAATCACTTGTGGCTAAGTCTGGTCAACATCTTTGAGGCAAACACTTTGCAGATGATGATGACGTCCAACACAAATGATGGATGTGGATGAGACAGCAACCCAAAGAATTTTATGCAGCTGGAATTGGGGCGCTGATAAAACGATGGGATAAGTGCATCAACATTGGTGG